>OLKM01001439.1:16072-33572 GCA_900291075.1 Melanogrammus aeglefinus | reverse complement strand
CACACACACACACACACACACACCCTGCATAATTAAACATCACAAAATGGTGCTGTGACTCATGGAGACTAAACATTGTGTGTTTGATCCACCTCCTCTCTACGCCTCGTTTTGCCACTTGTGTCGGGAAAGGCCAACCAGACTTCCCCTGGTCTGAAAGAGGCGTGTGTGTGTGTGTGTGTGTGTGTGTGTGTGTGTGTGTGTGTGTGTGTGTGTGTGTGTTGTGTTGTGTGTGGTGTGTGGTGTGTGTGTGTGTTGTGTGTGTTGTGTGTGTGTGTGTGTGTGTGCGCGCGCGCTCGCGTGAGAGAGAGAGAGAGAGAGCATTTGTGTGTTTTCAAAGGTCTTGTGCCCCGTCAGAGTTCGGAGCACACTTAAATAAAATACATTCTCCGAGGCCCTAGATAGGATCTTTCTTTTGAGCCCAAGATAGGATCTTTTCTCGGAGCTTCGCCAATAATTCACACATAAGCCCCAAACGCTGTCGTATTCTTTATCTCTCTTTTGCTCTCTCCCTCTCCCTCTCTCCCCCACAACTCTCTCTCTCCCTCCCTCTGTCTCAGCCTGTCTCAGTAGCTGTCTCTGTCTCTTTATTTTCCACCCACAAACCCGATCCCAGACCGTAGAAAGCGTTTTAGATGATCCTTGGAAGAAAAGCCCAAACTATTTTTCTTTAATGTACATGTTAATGTCTCAGGCTGTCTGTCTTTGTCCATTCTCTCCCAATGTTTATGGTTTACTCTCCCTTTTCTGTCTCCTTTTATTACACCCTATTATTTCATCGCAGCTTCTTGTCTGTCTGTGGGAAGTGGCTACTACCCTCTCTATGTTTACTTATTAGCATATCTTTCCTCTCCTTTTCAATGAGTTCCATTCTCTGTCTGTCTGCCTGCCTGCCTGCCTGTCTGTCTGTCTGTCTGTCTGTCTGTCTGTCTGTCTGTCTGTCTGTCTGTCTGTCTGTCTGTCTGTCTGTCTGTCTGTCTGTCTGTCTGTCTGTCTGTCTGTCTGTCTGTCTGTCTGTCGCTCTTGCAGGCCATGCACTGTGTCTGCCGCTCTGTGTTGGTCTCTCTCTCTATCTCTCTCCCCCCCCCCCTTCACCCTCTCCCTCTCTCCAGTTCATGTTCCTCTTCCCAAACCACTCCCACGTGAGCCCACCTGTGATACTCGATATTCATCTCCTTCCACTATAAAGTACCTCCCCCAGTGTGTGTGTGCGTGTGTGTGTGCGCGCTCACATGCGACTGCCATATGCCGGCGTCGCATGCGAGTGGCATATGGCCCCCCCCCCCAACGGCCATACCTGTCGGGCTCCAGCCGGACGGGGAAGATGAGGGGATGACGAACGAGTGCAGACGGTCTCTAAACGAGTTGGCGGCAGTTGGCCCCGGGTCTAAGAGTGTGGTGGATGAGAGAGGGAGAGAGAGATGGACAGAGAGAGAGAGAGAGAGAGAGAGAGAGAGAGAGAGAGAGAGAGAGAGAGAGAGAGAGAGAGAGAGAGAGAGAGAGAGAGAGAGAGAGAGAGAGAGAGAGAGAGAGAGAGAGAGAGAGAGAGAGAGAGAGAGAGAGAGAGGATGGTAAACACGACAGTCGCAGATGGTAACGGCGTGTTGTAACTTATAAACAGCCTCCGAAAGGCCTGCCGGGCCGGAGATGCGGGGGGGTTAAGGGTCAAATGGCCCCTTGGCAAAGATGGGTTTGTTCTGAGAGATTGTTGTCCACATAACCTGCCAGCTGACTCCGGCTCACATACGCGTCCACATGCGCATGCGTACACACATATAGGCGCTACACCTACTCACACATACACATACACATGCACACAGTCCGTCTCTAAGTGTTGTTTATGGTTTGTACCATACTGAATCATGTTTCTTTGGCTGTCCATTAGAAAGCGGTAATTGTGGAATCTTCCATGAGACATCCATCCATAAGCACCGTGAAACACTATGAGACTGGTGTGTCTGTGTGTGTGTGTGTGTGTGTGTGTGTGTGTGTGTGTGTGTGTGTGTGTGTGTGTGTGTGTGTGTGTGTGTGTGTGTGTGTGTGTGTGTGTGTGTGTGTGTGTGTGTGTGTGTGTGTGTGTGTGTGTGTGTTCGTGTTCACATAATGAACCCTGTCGTGCTTAGGATTGAACTCAGTGGTGGTAGGCTGGGTCCTGCCAGCTGCCATGACCTCATTCAGACGGAGAGATGGAGCGAGGGAGAAATGTACCTTGGCCACACAAGCAAAAACACAGCAAGTTAAAACAAGAACCACACTCCAAAACAACTCGATGATACCCTGTGGAAAGCCGGCCAACGGTCTTTCGGGAATCATTTTAATCTGTCTATGAATAATCTGCAATGCATATTTTAGCACTTTAGAATTGTTTATATTCCGTGCATAAAATGTAATGCACCCCTTGGATAGAATATTCAATTAGTGCTTTAGTCTACAAAACGGGAAATAAAGTGGATAGTATGGAATACAATCTGATATCAGGCATCTGCTCTGTTGTTTTGGATAATCTTGGCCCCACGGAGGGGAGACTTGATTTGGTATTCAGGGTTCACATCCCCGTAACGGCTGCACTGTGGAGGTGTCGTGCTTATCTAGAGCCACTGTGCCCCCCCGCCCCCTTATTGTGAAACACCAGAGTTTAATTTAGTTTAAGTTGAATAAGCTTCAAGAAGACATCAAACTCTAACCGTAACCCTAACCCTAACTGTTTTACCAGCATCAAACCTCACCATAAATACATACATGGATTCTCTGCATCCTCCCAAATAGAGTTGAAACCGATGTTTTCTTATTTAAGAGTTGACGTTATGCTAGCAGCGAGGACACATTCATAAGCATCCCCAGCCCTAATGCGTCGTAGTGTTCTGCTCATGTTGGGCGGGTGGCTTTGAGGTGAGCGGGAAATGGATGAGACAGATGGAGAGCAGAGACAGCTCTCTCCCTCCCACCTCCCCGGCTGGCTAGGGGGGGGGGGGGGGGGGGGGGGGGGGGGAGATTGCCTTGGGTGAGGCTCTCCTCTTTCGCTGTGAACAGGAAGCACCAGATGTCCCTCCTGGAAGACACCACTACATCAGTTAAACTGGGGAATCACTCTTTCCCTCCGCCACTCGCTCCCTCTCTTCCCCGGTTTCTCTCTCACTCCTTCTCTTTCCCACTCTCGCCCCCTTCCTGTTCTCTTCCCTCCCCCTCCTCCCTCCCTCCCTCCCCCCATGTGTGTGGGCTGCATTGATGTGGGACAATGCAGACTTGCTGTAGCAATTAAATGCCGCAAAGGGGGGGCAAATTAAAGGCACCATCACAAATCTTTCACCCCAAACTCACAAAGCTGATCGTCAGACGGCTGCTAACAATTTATGCCGGGCTCACCCGGGCTAACTTCCTGCGTTATCGCAGACGGACAGCGTTCGGTTACTTCCTGTTGTTGCATTGCAATACTTGCAGACTCAGACGCATGCTTTGACAAGGAACCAGATTAAAATCACATAAATTAAATGAGAGAGCACCAGCTTTAGAAAGAACAAGGTGTTATGTAGCAGATGTGTGTATGTGTGTGCACCCAAGTGCAGCCATGGGTACATAAGTTGGCACACAAGTTGAGTGTGCGTTGGTACATGAGTTGTGTGTGTGTGTGTGTGTGTGTGTGTGTGTGTGTGTGTGTGTGTGTGCTGAGTCAGAGGAAGTGTGCCAGGGTGCTGGTGTCTGCTTGTGTGTGTGTGTGTGTGTGTGTGCACTGAGTCAGAGGAAGTGTGCCAGGGTGCTGGTGTCTGCTTGTGGCTTGCCTCTTCCCCATCCTTTGTTCCTGGTGAACACAGCACCTGCCATCATCCATCTTGTTCTCCAAGTCCCTTTTCATCCTCTCTTTGTCCATGCTCTATTTCTTCCCCTCCATTGTCTTCCCCGCTGTTAATACGATTCCTAGGTGAGGTCAAGGTTCATAGCCTCTTCGCTGTGGTTAATTTGTTCGTCTGTCTCCCCCCCCCCCCCCCCCCCTCCCTACTCTTCCTTAGGACGTTCTGTTGCTGCTCCTTCCCACTGGAGTTATTATTGGCATGAGACCAGACGGCCCGCTTCCTGCGTTGTCACCGCCACGTCCTCTCCCTCCGTCCTTCCGCCTGCGTCCCACCAGCTCCGCCCAGCCGCATTGATGAGGTAACGCCAGGGACGTCCCAGACATCCACCCGCCCAGTCCGCCTCTCCGCCTCCCCTCCCCCCCCCCCCCCCCCCCCACCCCCCGCCCTCCTCTCTCCACTCTGCCCCCTGCCCTCCACCGGGTCCTCCAGTCCGGGGCCATGGGCCAGAAGATCTCCGGGGGCATCAAGTCGGTGGACGGCCGCGGGGAGAGCGGCAGCGGCGTGGGCGGAGGCGGTAGCGGCGGCTCCCCGTCCTACCGGCCCTCGGCCCACCGCCGCCGCCACCCCGAGCTCCGGGGCCCCGACTTCTCCAAGCCCACCCGGCTGGACCTCCTGCTGGACATGCCCTGCGCCGGCCCCGACACGCAGCTGCGCCACGCCTGGAACCCCGACGACCGCTCGCTCAACGTCTTCATCAAGGACGAGGACAAGCTGACCTTCCACCGCCACCCCGTGGCCCAGAGCACCGACTGCATCCGCGGCCGGGTGGGCTACACCCGGGGGCTCCACGTGTGGCGGATCCACTGGCCGGCGCGGCAGCGGGGCACGCACGCCGTGGTGGGCGTGGCCACGGCGGAGGCGCCGCTGCACTCGGTGGGCTACACGGCGCTGGTGGGGTCGGACTGCGAGTCGTGGGGCTGGGACCTGGGCCGCAACCGGCTGTACCACGACAGCAAGAACCGGGCGCACGGCGCGGCGCCCTCCTACCCCTGCTTCCTGGAGCCCGAGGAGGCCTTCTCGCTGCCCGACGGCCTGCTGGTGGTGCTGGACATGGACGAGGGCACGCTGAGCTTCATGGTGGAGGGACACTACCTGGGCGTGGCCTTCAGGGGCCTGAAGGGCCGCAAGCTGTACCCCGTGGTGAGCGCCGTGTGGGGCCACTGCGAGATCACCATGAAGTACGTCAACGGCCTGGATCGTAAGTACCGCCGGCGCTCGCTTTTAGAGCTTCTTCTGCTGCGGGTCCTCTCTGCGGGTATTGGGTATTGACGTCGGGGGAAAATTGACTATAATACTTCCCTCTGAGTCCTTCCAGAAGTGTAATATATCAATGGAAAAAAAAAAAAAAAAGGTTAAATTTCAGTTAGGCTACAAGTGAGACAAAGCGTCGGTCGACGGAACGGGCGCTATATTTAAATGAGACAGACGGACAGATGGACGGAAAGGGCGGCTTAACAGTATTCCTGTTTAAAAAGAGCAGATGGATCCTTTAAACGCCGGTTAATGATCTACTCTCTACTCTTAACGGCGAGGCGACATCGCTGCTGTCCCCCCGGAGCCAAGCGATCCGCAGGCAGATTGAGTATGTGACTGGCCCCAAACGATAGCATTCAGCAGAGCAGCGGCTTGTCTAAAGCTCGTTCCCTCGAGGCCCGTCTCTCTCCCCTTTTAACGGTGTCCACAGGGGAGCCCTGCACAGCTAGCCTCCAGCCCCCGGGGCTCTGTGTCCTGGGGCGCCGTGTCCCGGCTCTCCTGCCATCGCACTCTCCACTCGGTGGCTCTGCCCGTGGCGCTGCGGCGTGTCCAATCAGCATAAGGAGACCCTGTGGCGCCCCCCTCATCGATGCCCCACTCGAGGTCCACACCGGGCGTTATAGAAGAGGAGGCTGAGGCTCGGGTCTGTGATAAAACAACAGGGAGGCACGCCGGAGAATACAGGCCAGGTGTTACCACGGAGAAGCACAAAATAACGGTTCTGAAAAGAACATACACTACCGTTCAAAAGTTTGGGGTCACCCAGACAATTTCCCGTTTTCTATGAAAACTCACACTTTTATTCAGCAGTGCTAACATAATTGCACAAGGGTTTCTCTAATCATCAATTAGCCTTTTAACACGATTAGCAAAACAATGTACCACTAGAACAGAGGAGTGGTTGCTGGAAATGGGCCTCTGTACACCTATGTAGATATTCCATCAGGAGTCTGCCGTGCCCATCTCTAGAACAGTCATTTAATACAGTAACAATGTCTAGACTGTATTCCTGATGATTTCTTGTTTTAAAAAAATAAATGAGGACATTTCTAAGTGACCCCAAACTTTTGGACAGTGGTTTTGGTTTAGTGGACAGGGACCATGTACAGAACAGGTTCTGTACCAGAGTTAGCTGAATAGCTAATTTGCATCTGTGGTCCGTAGTGTATATGGATTTGTTTTGGGAGCGTTCTGCTCTGATATGGCGCACAGATCGGCCACAGGCTAATTACATAAGGGCAGAGTAACAGATCAACGGCTATTCCTATGACTTTGTAAAGATAAAACTGTGAATGAGATTTCTATTGGTGGCACCTTTTGGGGGAAATTGGTCCCACTTCTGCTAGCTGGCTCTGGAGTGCCCTCAATCCCATGCAGACTCTTGTGTGTTCTTTCTCTTTTGTTATGAAGGCAGTCAAAGAAAGTCTTTATCCATTTGATCTGTATACACCAGAAACCAGTTTCAGTTTCCCTTTCCACTCATCAGACTGTGCCATTTATTTCCGCTTTCTTTCAATGCAGACATGTCTCCGGGAGGTGTTCTGAGACGCGGTTTATCTAAGGGAGAGAAGACTATCATGAATGCTAATTTGCGAGTCTATCATACCATTTTGGTAGAATACGTCTTGAGATTGGAGGTACCGTTCAGAATGGTTTCAATGCTGGTATGTCTTGTTTAGACTAGGCTATGGCTCTACTCTCATTTCTAAGAACACACACACACACACACACACACACACACACACACACACACACACACACACACACACACACACACACACACACACACACACACACACACACACACACACACACACACACACACACACACACACACACACACACACGCTCACTGTGACTTTGTGAAGAGAGCTGAATTTTGCAGAACCTCATGGGTCTTATTTGGTATCACAACAATGCATGTTTTTGTCCGTTGCTGAGCAGGAAGCTGAAGTCAACCGCATCTTCCTGTGTAGTTTGTTACGTCTGGGACTCGTGGCCCTGCCAACCTCCGACCCTGTTTGAAGCTCTCTTGCTCTCAGGGTTTACGACAAACCAATGACAACATGAGCAGCTGTTCTCTGTGTTTTGAAATCTGATACTGGTGTTATGGTTTACAGTTGAGTAGAAGCACAACCATTGCTTTCAGTTTACCATCACCAAATAAATAAATAGGGGCAGCCTATTCGAAGGCGAAAAGAGGCACTTTTTAAAGCAAGACATAATCTACCACTGTGGTAAACTCTTTGTTTGGTTTAAATGATCACCACAAATGAAATGATCACCATAAGAAGAGCCTGCTTTATCGCCTGACCACCTCAGTGTGTGGGTGGGTGGGTGTGTGTGTGTGTGTGTGTGTGTGTGTGTGTGTGTGTGTGTGTGTGTGTGTGTGTGTGTGTGTGTGTGTGTGTGTGTGTGTGTGTGTGTGTGTGTGTGTGTTACATTCCTAGCCAGGGCTCTGCTTAAAGCACCTGCCCTTGTTACCTACACGTCAGCCATTTTCTATTGCTGGGCCATCTGTTTCGATTTCACAGAAGAAGATTTTCCTTTGTCCACACAAATCACATAGCAGCACTCCTGAATAGCGCACGTGGGCTTCAAGTGCTGCTAAAAAGCGCTTTGGCTTTTTGAAGATGTCCTGCCAAGACCGATGTCCACAGAAAATGAAAAGAATGCAAGGCCCCTCCTAATAGGCCAGTCCATATTAGCTGGTCCGGATAGACCGGCTCTGATAGGTCTGTCCCGACCCGAAATAGTTCATTTGTTTATATATTAGAACCGCGTCTTCAAATTCACGTTAATAATTCCCCACTTTTAATCTGTTTCCCGAAAAACTATCAATTTGGAGATTTAATAAACAGCCTTGAGTCTCTCTCTCTCTCTCTCTCTCTTCTCTCTCTCTCTCTCTCTCTCTCTCTCTCTCTCTCTCTCTCTCTCTCTCTCTCTCTCTCTCTCTCTCTCTCTCTCTCTCTCTCTCTCTCTCTCTCTCTCTCTCTCTCTCTCTCTCTTTCTTTCTCTCTCTCTCTCTCTCTCTCTCTCTCTCTCTTCTCTCTCTCTCTCTCTCTCTCTCTCTCTCTCTCTCTCTCTCTCTCTCTCTCTCTCTCTCTCTCTCTCTCGTTGCGGTTAAAGACTCCATGACATCAGACTGTATCCACTCCAGTTAATTTAGCTGCAGCTGCCTTTTACTGCCCCTGTGGATGATTCAGTCTGTAAGCATGACATCCTCTAACGCACACACACATAGTCTGTGAGCACGAGATCCTCATGGACGCACACCACAGGTGGATGCACGTCTGCCTTCCCCAATTGCTCATGAAGAGACCTGTGGCTCCACTTTGTTACATTGTGTGCCAGACTCTCTTGCTTTGGCGCACAGTTGTGTTCTAGTCAGAACACACGTTGCATGTGTGAGAGTGTGTGTCATAGTTGTTTTATGTGGTTCTCGAAACATCAAGGGTGTTTTCATGCATCACTGACTTGATTTGATTCACTCACTATTCACTCGGAAAATGATTCAACCGAATGAATGACTTGCTTGGCGGCAGAGAGAGCCTGTGTGTGGGTGTGTGTGTGTGTTTGGTTAGAGACAGACGGCCAGACCAGACACTCCCTGCTCAAAGCAGCATAGCAGCATGGTATGCCAACAATGTGATTCTGGGACTGGTGTTTTTATTTGTGTGCGTGCGTGTGTGTGTGGGTTATATGGAGGAATATGAATATATGAAATTCCATCTGTTCACTAGTTGGTATTGTAAAGTGCATATTCATCTGGGTGCATGTGTGTTTGTGCATGTGTGCGTGTGAGACACTCCAGCCATTGCCTCTATAGAGAGGCACACACACGCACGCACGCACACTGACACACACACACTGACATGCACGCACGCACACACACACACACACACACACACACACACACACACACACACACACACACACACACACACACACACACACACACACACACACACACACACACACACACACACACACACACACACACACACACACACACGTCTTTGTAATTGTACCAATTAGCGATGCTTAGACCCCAGAAGGAGCTGTCTCAGCCCGGGCTCTGATTGTGATGTTCAGCTCCTCCGTGTCGATCCCACTATTACCCCTTACCTCTGCTTTAATTACACAAGGAGAGCAGCAGCACGGTTGCTTACAGCTGGCTTTCACGTCAAAACCCTCCCCGCCTTGTCTGTGGAGTCAGCCGCCCAGTATCGACACGCAAACCAGGACGCAGAAGGGTAGCGAGGTGAGTTATCGCCGAGATGTGCTCATGTCTGCTACCTGCCCTAGTCACAGTGCATCATTCATAGTTGGGCGCCGCCAGTACGTATAAATCTTCGGCTCTAACGACCCGGAGGTCAAGAAGAGGAAAAGTGGGTTGTGCTGTTAACATAAATATAATGGACTAACACATGAGTATCTTTAACCCACTATAACCTGCCCATGCTGTTCAACCACACATACATAGGCCACATTGGGTGCAGGCAAGGATCAGCCGCTCACTTTCTCATTGCAAAAGCCACAGCCATTATCAACACATACTTTGCATTCCTAGATAACTCTCAGTGGAAATTGACCCGCTTTGCGCTTTTGCATGAATACCCGCTACCCATTGCTCGCATACTTACAGCCTTCTAAATCCGACCCCACCACCAGCAGCAGTGTTTAGTCTGTGTCACAAGACCCTAAAGTCTCAAAACCAGCCCCCTCCCCACTGAGCCACACAGAATCCCATTCATGCGCAGCTTGAGGCTATGTATGGATACACCAGGGGAGCCGTAAACAAACCCAGCTAGCATAAACCACCCCTGACACCAGGACACTAAATTAAAGCTCTGCTCGGGAATTGCAGCGTTAGTGAGATGTTCCCCACAGCTCTAGTCCACGGCACAGTTCTTCTTCCCCTGGAAAAACACATCTGTGGAAGTCAAATGTTGACGTGATGGACCAGGAGAGACTGGGGGAACAGAGGCTAATGTGTGCGTGGGTGGACAGGGAAGGGTTAATTGACTTGTTCCACGAGTTGAGGATGAACTCGAAAAACATTTTTTGTTGGGATTGGTTACACAACATCAATCAAATTGCTAAACTGTTCCAGGCCGCGACCCAGCTTTCCCAGCAGTGGGCTGTGGGTTAGCGAGCTAGCGCGTAGCGTCAAGTAAACACTACTGACTCTGTGATATCTGGGTCAGTAGGTTTGTGCTTCAGCATGGCTAAAGCTCCATGCTCGAGGTCTATTCGCCCAATCTTGGTGTTCTGCTTCTGCTTGCGTTGGATTTACTACTTTCCTGTGTGTTTTGGCAATCCCTCTCAGCAAACCACGAATTTGACTTGGACTGTGCAGGTGCTGTTTATTTTCTTGTTTCCCCCCTCCCAGGTGCGTTATGCCTGTTACCAGGTGTCCCGTATCTGCTTGCATATAGAGCTTCATGCCTTCATGCAGCTAGTCTATTGTTTCTAGAAGCGTGTTTTCAAAGTTCTCACAATGCATTTGATATAAAGTATAGTAAACCAAGCAGAAGGTTACATCTAATTTTTGTAGTATATCTACATATTTATAAATATAGATATTTATATCTAGTTTCTTAACAGTGGACGAAGCAGTGTTTCTCCTAGGGCTGTGCTGTTAGGTTTCCAATCGTGACTATTTATTTATTTTACCAAATTAACTTTCAAACAGGGTGCAAATCTGCTCCAATGTGTTGGACCAGTAAGTTGGGGAAATCAGTTAAGAAAAAAAATCCTGGGCAAAGGATTACTTAGTCTCCGCACTTGGCTGTGGGAACACTCTGTTCACAAGTGCTATGATCCATTGTAATGCTATTTTACACTCCAGTGTTTAGGAAGCCTCAGATCCACCGTGTCAAACGGCCACAAAGTACACATCGTTCTCCTCTCCTACAGCCTTGGCGGCAACTCTTCAGTCCTGCGTCGAGTCTCTCTTCACACTGCACACTCACCGTTAAATATTAATATGATTGAGGGAGAGGCAGGAGTGAAGGAACTGAGCAAATAAAGAAGGAAGGAAGGAACTGGGGTATGGAAATAAGTTAATATTTGTGGATTGTATTTTGGTGTTCACGTCGATGGCGAGCGATCCCAGGGCACTCGTTAGCACGGTACGACGCCCGGTGGTGGCGTGGAGGGTGTGAATGAATGAGGCTGTGAAAAGTGAGAGGAAGTGTGTTAAAAATACACCCTGAGAGAACAAAGACAATGAGTAATGCACGTGCGGAGGAGGCAGGACATCGCCGTGGTGATGGTGTTCCACTACCAGCCTCAAGGTTCCTGCGTCCATCCTCAGTTTCTTCCGTCTAATGTCTGCTACTTAAAGGACCCATGGCATGAAAATGTCACTTTATTAGGTTTTCTAACATTAACTTGGGCTGAACTTTGGCTTTGACTGAAGCACATGAACCGTGACATGGAGGAAAAAGGGATTGTTGACCGCGATTTTCTCCCGCCGGAGTCCCGCTGCCTGTTGCCGAGGCCTCCGTGCCTCGGCGCTGCCTGCCGCCCGCCCCAGAGACGGTGGTGCCTCGGCAGCAGGCAGCGGGACTCCGGCTGGAGAGAATCGCGGTCAACAATCCCTTTCTCCTCCATGTCGCGGGTCAGTCTACTTCAGAATGATGTGGAAGTAGACGAACCAGAAACGTCGTTTGAGATGCATCATATCGTCTGGATACGCACACGGCTTTTGGCCGCGATAATGTATATTATATGATATAGATATCTATGTATAATATGATATTATTTAGATATAGAGCAGCAGAATTCCCGGAGCACCCGGAGTGTTCTACAATATTTACAGAACACAGCCAAAAGCTGTGTGCGCCTCGCCGTATCGATGCATCCACTGTAAACCGAGCGCATAGTACCGTGGCCGCAAGCTGCTCAGGGCCACACCCCCACCCTCCACCTTGACCCGCCTCTAAAAAACGGCACGTCTGTGGAAAGCTCAGTGTGGGACTTGCTCGTAGTGGCTGTAATTCTGCGCCATGGCTGAAATTCTTGAAATACTAACACCACTAACACATATAAGCTTCCATAAAGTAGCATGCCATGGGACCTTTAATGTACTGTATCTACATCTATATCTACGTCTATATCTCCTCCATTCCACTTTGCGTTCACTGTGTCTTGAATGAACACAAATGACTAAAAATAGTTATGAATTGCTAATAGGGGGCATGGAGATTAGAAGGAGGAAGAGACCATGTGAGTGAATGTGTGTGAGAGAGCTGGAGGGAGATGAACGGAAGTATGAATAAACAGAGCCTGCAGGGGCTCGGGCAAATTGACAGGCCTGCCGAAAGATCACAGTGTCTGCTTTGGTTGGAGATGAAATGATCCCTAAAGTGACACAGATGACGTTCACAGCGGAAGAACACATGGTGGAACTCTGCATTTTAATATTCTGCTGGCAGGCAGGTTGGCTGGTACTTCCGATTATTCCTCTTATTCCAAACGGAATTGTTAGAGATCCTGTTACAGGGAAGCTCATTTGCAGTGCCTCTCGTTATGACGGCCATGCACACACACACACACACACACACACACACACACACACACACACACACACACACACACACACACACACACACACACACACACACACACACACACACACACACACACACACACACAGGCACGCACTTCCATTCCTGTCCACTGTGTCCTGGTTTGAATCCCGCGTGTGTGGCAGCGTTGATGTGTTGAGGGGGAGAGGGTGTGTGTTGGTATCAAGAGGCCCGGCTGCATGTGCTGAGGACGGCGCTCTGCCATCACATCTGCTGTTTGTTCCCAAGCAGTCTGCTGCTAGAGAGCCGAACAGGACGGAGAGAGGGAGGGAGACGGAGAGAGAGAGAGAGACGGAGGGGGAGAGGGAGGGAGGGGAAGGGGAGGGAGATCGAGAAAATGGGGAGTGAGATGGTGAGGGAGAGGTAATAGGTGCGCGTGAGACATACAGAGAGTGACAGAAGTGTGTGTGTGTGTGTGTGTGTGTGTGTGTGTGTGTGTGTGTGTGTGTGTGTGTGTGTGTGTGTGTGTGTGTGTGTGTGTGTGTGTGTGTGAGAGGAGGATTGATTGAGAGATTGAGATAGAGCGAGAGAGAATGGTGTGATTGATGAGGGGAAATGAGAGGCGCGCAGTGGGAGACTGAAGTCATAAAGGACACAATAAAGGAGAGAAGACAAGTCCCGCCTCTGCAAGCTACCCCTCGCGTCCTCTCCCTCCCATCTCCATCCCTCTCGCTCTCTGACTCTCTACCTCGTTCTACCTCTCGCTCTCCTCCTCTGTGGTCGTCTCACTCTGTCACTGCACTTGGGTTCCTTCAGTCTTGTTAACAATTGATAACCATGTATGATAAAATATAACACGAGTATAGTACCAATCAGTGCCGGGCGTGAATGACGCACATGTAATAATGTCAAGTGTGTGTGTGGGCTGTTTTTTTTTAGAACGTAGTCTTCCCCTTCATTTGAATCATAATGCAGTATTTTTTTGCATCCCATTCCTAACTCTTCTGCTTCCAAACCAAGATGCTTTGTTTCCTGTCGATCTGTTATAACTTTGAGGACTGCCAGACCTGTTTGGTACTCATCCGTTATTTAATGGGTGGCTTATGGGGGATCCGTGAGATGTTGGGTGTCCTGGATTCAGGGCGGCACAGGAGGAAGAGGACACACCTTGCCTTTCATAGCGGCCGTGACATCTCTGGCCCTTCCACCCCCCTGCGGTGGTGATGTGCAGGCAGGCCAGGAGGAGAGATGGGTAGCAATCTGATCCGGGAGGGGTTGGGAATGGGTTGACTTAGCTGCAGTGTGGGGTCAGTGTGGTGGTTGACCAGCAGGGGGGGGTGCTTCTCTCCTGGCCTGGATCCCTTTATCCTCCATCATCTACAGATGGTGGCTTTTTCTAATGTTCAACTTTGACTGGTTGTATCTTTCTCATGTAGTTGCCAGATGTCCACATTTCTTGAGTGAAGCAAAGTGTAACACATTCGGACATTTGGACATTAAGAATGGTTCGGAGACAGAATTGCATTTATTTACTTACATTTCTGTTTATTTCCAAGTTAATTTTTTTGATGGCAAAGTGGGTAGGTACTGAACTCTAAATGTCAATATTGTATATTTTAACATTGAGAAGCTTAAGGTAAATTTTGGTAAATTATATACAGTTGGCCATCAATGTATGAACTTTTCAACTTATGTGCACAGACATCGATCGAGGAGCAAGTGATGGTGGTGCATCCGGCATGTTTCTGGGCGTGTTTGTGAATGAATGAATCAGTTAAAAATGGATGCGTCCTCAAGATCCTTCAGAGTTATTTATCTATGGTATTTCTGCAGTGTCAGGCTCTGACTAGAAGAAATTAAGTACACAGAGTAATTCATCATTACTGGCACATTGCGCTAGTCACTGCATTTCTACATCATTAAACGTCATCTCCCTTCATAACGACCACTGGTATTTTGGAGGACACATTCTTGGATAATGAGGTTACCCAGAAATTAGAGTGTGTGTGGAAAAATACTTTAAAATAGTGCACAACTACAGCAGCCGTAGCGAGTTTACTATTTAAAAAATTTTTGGTGGACGGTTAAGTGTGCCTGAATAATGAGTTCCTGATTAGCATCATTATTATTAGTGTGGTTCACTTACTGGCTCTTCTTTCAGAAAGCTCTCATGTTTAATTCATTAGCAGAAACGAATAAAATTTGAAATGTGCATATAAACATCGATCCCCCTCGAGGACACTTAGAAATAGCCCAAACAAAAAAAAATATTGGGCTTTTCTACTGCGTGAGCTGCTTTGACACCCACTGCAGTTTGTTAATAAGTAATTTTGACAGTTGACGCTTTTGACACTGCAGACAATAAGGCTAACCTGAACACCAGGCCAGTAAAGAGCAGAAGTGGATTGTCAACGGTTTCTATCTAGGGCAGCAGTCCTATGGGATGTGCGTGCCTCCAAATCACAGGGAAATTAGGTCACGATCAAGATGACATATGATAAGGTAGCCTACTACATTTGATACTTGAGCATATCAAGAACTTGAAACACTGGCATAGAATATCAATAGACATATTTGACGTTCACCATGGGGAACTCTATTCTGACAGTGTTTATACTTTAACATACAGAATTTGGGTCCTTTTTGGAATATATTCGACGAGTGAGTGTGGTGCTAGATCATGGTACCAAGACATTTCATCTCTACTTTATGGATTTGATTAATGTCTATTAAAGATGTCTCTCTCCGTCGGCCATTGCAGAGAAGGGCCTTCGGATTGAACATGCTGATCTGCTGCAGGTTCAACCCTCCCACCCACCCTCCCACCCCCCCCCCCCGCCCTGAGCAGGTCTCCGAAGGTGAACGGCAAACGCCCCGGGTCCAGTCCTCCATTTGTCCCTCGACGGCCATCCTCTTGTGAAGTTCAGCAAAGCAATGACCAGTACACAATGTTTTCATGAATGTTTGCAAAAACAGCCGTCCCAAGAGGAAGAAACAGACGCAGGGTTCAAAGAGCCAGCGGACTGATGCATACGACCATGCTGTGTTTCGCAGTGTTCTTTCTAACTGGAATAGGCTGTCCATGGCAGGTAATTACACTTCGATAAAGGTGCTTTTTAGCCAACCAGATATCAAGTTTACCTTGAGCACAATGCAGCCCGCTTACGGCGATTACTTCTAATCAATACACCGCTCGGAATTCACCACTGCTAATATTTATGCATGGCTGTTTAGGCCCAGAGTCGGGGGGGAAAATGATTGCTCCGCTTAATTGAGCAGAGAGGTTGGTGTCTAGCAAATGTAAAGGTCAGAGGACAAGGTTTCTTACTCCCAGCCGAAAGGGCATGGGCTCGCTGTCCGCATCTACAGACGACCTCGAGCGAGACGCCTGATCCCAATCAATGCTCCTAATGACATCAATGAAACACTGGGGGAAAAGCATTGGTTAATGACTAAATAACAAGCAGTTAAACACACAAAATAAATCTTGGTTGGGCGACAGGTCAAGACTTTACGTGAGGACAAGCCGGGTAGAGAGCGATCTACGCCGGCCACAATAGCGAGTGTTTCCAGAGCCATGGGGAAGGTTGAAGTAGGTTTTGGCAGGTGAATTGATGTTGTACACCCAAGGTCTATGCCTTTATCAAATTAACCCCCCCCCCCCCCTAAAAAACGAAATATAAAAGTATGGCCATTTATCATCACCATGTCAGACAGCCACAATAGCTTCTTCTTTTATTTTCTTGTTGAAGAGCAACCTTTTAATGGTCTGGACCTTCGCCACCTTTTGTGCGTCTAACCTTGCCTGAAGTAGGGATCCCTCTTCTGTGATCCCTCTCAAGGTGTCTCTCCTTTTGGGTTCTTTATATGTTGGGCAAATGATTGGTTTACTCCTATTCAATCCTGAGGTGTGCTTTGAAACGCATCATTCAAAGTCCAGGCCTCGGTCTGAAATACTCCCTTGAGCGCCCACGTTAAGCACGTCCTGAATGGGAGCGAGGAGAGACCTTGACATTAAATGCAAGCAAAGCAACAATAAATATTGTATGATGTAGTATGCACTGTAATGCTTAGTATGTATAACAAGCAAGATATCCTAGTAGTATAACAAATAAGAATAGCCTATCTTAAAATGGCCCACAACAACAACAACTACTCACTATTAGGGTTGTTTTACAAGGGGAAGGGCTTGAATGCATCATGTCTCGATTCTAATTACGTCCTCAAGCAGGCATGATTGCCTTTCAATATTCCTGAGCACTTCTATTTTTATGTCCTAGTCCTCTTTACTTTCCTAGACGTTATTATTCATAATTTAATGTCTTCTATTCGTAGAGGTTACGCACTATTTTACGCCAGGTACCATGTATGTTATGGTTTGGTTTATGGGTTCATGATTTATAAAAACTGGGAACCTGTCCCCCTGCTCATTTAGAATAATGGTTGATATTGAATGCATCGGTGGCCTCAGTTGTACAAGGAAAGCGTTCCACATTTTGTTTCCCAAAAGGCTATAAATGTTAATTAATCCCTGGTATTGAGTCAATGTTTGCAGCCCATAGCAAGGGCAAGGAGTTCAGAAAAGTGGATTAAAAGTGGATTCCACAGTGGAAGCACGCGCTGATATCTTCTAGCAGGCCCGTCCTGCTGGGAACTGTAACTCCGACCTTTGGACCCCATACTGGAACTGTGTTTGATCAATCATCCTCGGATCTCACTCGAGAAGGCCGAATTCTCTCACAGTGACATCACACTCTATGACATTTCTCTAACAGCACGGCCGTCAGAGACCGAGACTCTTCTCCTACCCTCCTCCTCCCTCCTCCTGCCTCCTTCCTTCTCCTCCTCCCCTCTCTCCTC
>OLKM01001439.1:0-11215 GCA_900291075.1 Melanogrammus aeglefinus | reverse complement strand
TTGTGTGTGGAAAAATACTTTAAAATAGTGCACAACTACAGCAGCCGTAGCGAGTTTACTATTTAAAAAATTTTTGGTGGACGGTTAAGTGTGCCTGAATAATGAGTTCCTGATTAGCATCATTATTATTAGTGTGGTTCACTTACTGGCTCTTCTTTCAGAAAGCTCTCATGTTTAATTCATTAGCAGAAACGAATAAAATTTGAAATGTGCATATAAACATCGATCCCCCTCGAGGACACTTAGAAATAGCCCAAACAAAAAAAAATATTGGGCTTTTCTACTGCGTGAGCTGCTTTGAACACCCACTGCAGTTTGTTAATAAGTAATTTTGACAGTTGACGCTTTTGACACTGCAGACAATAAGGCTAACCTGAACACCAGGCCAGTAAAGAGCAGAAGTGGATTGTCAACGGTTTCTATCTAGGGCAGCAGTCCTATGGGATGTGCGTGCCTCCAAATCACAGGGAAATTAGGTCACGATCAAGATGACATATGATAAGGTAGCCTACTACATTTGATACTTGAGCATATCAAGAACTTGAAACACTGGCATAGAATATCAATAGACATATTTGACGTTCACCATGGGGAACTCTATTCTGACAGTGTTTATACTTTAACATACAGAATTTGGGTCCTTTTTGGAATATATTCGACGAGTGAGTGTGGTGCTAGATCATGGTACCAAGACATTTCATCTCTACTTTATGGATTTGATTAATGTCTATTAAAGATGTCTCTCTCCGTCGGCCATTGCAGAGAAGGGCCTTCGGATTGAAACATGCTGACTGCTGCAGGTTCAACCTCCCACCCCCCCCACCCCCCCACCCCCCGCCCTGAGCAGGTCTCCGGAAGGTGAACGGCAAAACGCCAGGCCTCCAGTCCTCCATGTGTGTCCCTCGACGGCCATCCTCTTGTGGAAGTTCAGCAAAGCAATGCCAGGTTACAAAGACAATGTTTCAATGAATGTTTGCAAAAAACAGCGCGTCCCAAGAGGAAGAAGACAGAGACGAGGTCGCAAAGACCAGCGGACTGATGCGATACGACCAGTGCTGTGTTTCGCAGTGTTCTTCTAGACTGGAATGAGGCTGTCCATGGCAGGTCAAATTACAGCGGGTCATAACAGGTGCTTTAGCCAACCAGAATATCAAGTTTTACCTTGAGCAAACAATGCACAGCCCGGCTTACGGCGATTACTTTCTAATCAAGTACATAAACAACCGCTCGGAATTGCAACCAACTGATAATATTTATGCAATGGCTGTTTTAGGCCCAGAGTCTCGGGGGGGAAAATGATTGCTCCGCTTAATTGAGCAAGAGAGGTTGGTGTCTAGCAAATGTAAAGGTCAGAGGACAAAGGTTGTCTTCTCCCAGCGCCTGAAAGGGCATGGGCCTCGCTGTCCGCATCTACAGAACGACCTCGAGCGAGACCACCTGCCTGATCCCAATCAATGCTCCTAGGATGACATCAAGAAACCACTGGGGAAAAAGCATTGGTTAATGACTAAAATAACAAGCAGTTTAAAACACAGCAAAATAGAATCTTGGTTGGGCGACAGTCAAGACTTTAACGCTGAGGAAGCCGCAGTAGGAGGAGCGATCCTACGCCGGCCACAATAGCGAGTGTTTCCCAGAGCCATGGGGAAGGTTGAAGGTAGGTTTTTGGCCAGTGAATTGATGTTGTAACATCCCACAGGTCTAATGCCTTTATCAAAAATTACCCCCCCCCCCCTAAAAAACGAAATATAAAAGTATGGCCATTTATCATCACCATGTCAGACAGCCACAATAGCTTCTTCTTTTATTTTCTTGTTGAAGAGCAACCTTTTAATGGTCTGGACCTTCGCCACCTTTTGTGCGTCTAACCTTGCCTGAAGTATCTTCTGTGATCCCTCTCAAGGTGTCTCTCCTTTTGGATTCTTTATATGTGGGGCAAATGATTGGTTTACTCCTATTCAATCCTGAGGTGTGCTTTGAAACGCATCATTCAAAGTCAGGCCTCGGTGAATACTCCCCTGAGCGCCCCGTTAAGCACGTCCTGAATGGAGCGAGGAGAGACCTTGACATTAAATGCAAGCAAAGCAACATAATATTTATGATGTAGTATGCACTGTATGCTTAGTATGTATAACAAGCAAGATATCCTAGTATGTATAACAAATAAGATAGCCTATCTTAAAATGGCCAACAACAACAACAACTACTCACTATTAGGTTGTTTACAAGGGAAGGGCTTGAATGCGTCATGTCTCGATTCTATTACGTCCTCAAAGCATGATTGCTCTTTTTGCTTTCCTGAGCACCTCTATTATTATTTAATTTAATGTCTTTATTCGTAGAAGTTACAGCATATTTTACGCCAGGTACCATGTATGTTGTTTATGGGTTATGGGTTCATGAGTTATAAAATGGGAACTGTCCCCCTGCTATTTAGAATAATGTTTATTTGAATGCATCGGTGGCCTCAGTGTACAAGGAATGTCCACATTTGTTTCCAAAGGCTATAAATGTTAATTAATCCCTGGTATTGAGTCAATGTTTGCAGCCATAGCAAGGGCAAGGAGTCCAGAAAAGTGATTAAAAGTGATTCACAGTGAGCAAGCGCTGATATTCTAGGGCAGCCGTCTGCTGGGACTGTACTCCGACCTTTGACCCCCATACTGACTGTGTTGATCAATCATCCCTCGGCACTGGCCGAATTCTCTCACAGTGACATCACACTCTATCGACTTTCTCTACACCGCCGTCAGAGACCGAGAACTCCTCTCCTCCTCCTCCTCCTCCTCCTCCTCCTCCTCCTCCTCCTCCCTGCCTCCTCGTCGTCTCCTCCTCCTCCTCCCCTCCTCCTCCTCCTCCTCCTCCTCCTCCTCCTCCTCCTCCTCATCCTATCTCCTCATCCTCCTCCTCCTCCTCCTCCTTCTCCTGGCTACTGGTCGTCTGGTGGCTATGGTGGCAGTGCCTTGTCTCTCTGCTCACAGCGCCGTTCTCTCCCACCATTAAGTTAATCCTTCCATCCCTTCTCCTTCCCCGGCCCAGTGATCCACACTCCTCCATCACTCTGGGGTTCTGGCGCTGCTTCGGTCATGTCGCTGCCCCCTGCTCTCCTCTCCCCTCCTCTCCTATCTCCTCTCCTCTCCCCTCCTCTCCTCTCCTCTCCTCTCCTCTCCTCTCCTCTCCTCTCCCCTCCTCTCCTCTCCTCTCCTCTCCTCTCCTCTCCTCTCCTCTCCTCTCCTCTCCTCTCCTCTCCTCTCTCCTCTCCTCTCCTCTCCTCTCCTCTCTTCTCCTCTCCTCTCCTCTCTCCTGTCCTGTCCTGTCCTGTCCTGTCCTCACCTGTCCTCTCCTCCCCTCTCTCCTGTCCTGTCCTGTCCTGTCCTGTCCTGTCCTGTCCTGTCCTGTCCTCTCCTCTCCTCTCCTCTCCTCTCCCCTTCTCTCCTCTCCTCCCTCTCGCCGATGCCGTAGAACCGGGCCTCAGGTGGAACGTCTTCCACGGTGCTCTCCAGCTCCATCGCTACCCTGGTGTTTCCTGCTCCGTCTTCGTTATGCCTCGCCATCGTGGTTCATCATATCCTCCCTGTTTCAGCGGCATTGAGTTGGTGTTGACAGAACGGTCCACCTCCTTCTTATTTACCCCTGCCTGTCCACCCCTCGTTGGGTCTTTGTCATGGCGTTGGTGGCAATTTAGTTTTCCAGAAACTATTTCAGTGAAACAACACGTCTTCGTCCCCCAGAGCAGCGGTTGACGGCCCCGCCCGCGGCCTCAGCAGGTCTCAGAAGGTGAACGCCAAACGCCCCGGGTCCAGTTCTCCATTCGTCTCTGGATGGCCCTCCTCTCTGGATCTGTGAAGCTCAGTAAAGCGATGAGCAGTACAGAACCATAGCGCTGGAGCAGTTCAAATGTCTTCTCTGTGGGCTCCGCGTCCTCAGATAAACCCTAGCCGTGTGCGTTTGCCATGGTCACGTGACGCACTGCGAGGGCACCAGTGGCTGCTGCGCTGACACCTCCCCCCCTGGTTTTTCAAAGACCGGCTCGTGGTCCAATAGGGCGCCAGCGGCGGATGTCTGTCCTGGTCGACGCGGACCCAGCACTAGGAACTTCAGTCCTGCAGTGACAAGCGAGCTGCTGTTTGAACAAGCGATCGATGCAAAATTGTCAAAAAGGAGACGGAAGAGAAACGTTGTAAAGAATATTAATGAGCGCTCAACCTTTCATTGCTCGAGGTGCATCGTATTTGAGTGAGAAATTTCTTTATTCACTAAGTTGTATTGAGTATGCTTCCTTTTTTGTCATTTTGACTAGAACTCAAACCAATTCCACTTGATAAAATACACCATCCAGCACTCGGCACAGAACTACAAGTGTACATTCTGTTGTACATCTTAAATGTACAAGTTCCCCCATTCCCACGTGGAATCCATCCTCCCATTGTTATTGACTCCTGTGGAAGGTTTTTGCTTTGGTCTCGGGGAAATGGTCCTACCTCCAGAGTGGGTTTGAAGCTTTTAACACCCTCTCCTTTCAACTGACTGACTTTAAGCTCCTCCCACACATAATCTTTAAGAATGAAAGCATCCATTTGCAGAGTTTAACAGTCCCACTCCAAACAGCTGTTCTTGAGCAGATAAGAATCGGTTTCAGGTAACCCTGAGGCTTTGACGAATTTATTTCATAAAAACTCGACTCAACGATTTTGTATGGCTTGTTTACCAAAGGAAGGACTGCAGTTAAGATGAGAAGAGATGCAATAACTAAATGTTCTGGTACAGCAGAAACACAATACCAGACACCAGAATTCTCACTCCAGCCTCGTCAACACTTGAGACATGACCTCTCACAACCTCTTGACGGAATGCAGCAGAAAATACTCCAAGTTTGAAGTCGCAAAACATGGACGTCTTTAGCTCTTTTGTCTATCCGTGGTTGTAAATGTTTCTCACTTTCTCACCGCACCTTTCTGAAGGTTTGAGATGCGACGTCCAGGAATAACAATTGGCTGTGCATGTCTACTCTTGAATGCTTGCCACACCATACCTGGTGAACACAGTCTCTGGTTTTGTAAGAATACCTGCCTTTTAAAGTGGAGGATTAGGCCTGTTGCTCACTACTTCCTTCTCCTTCCACTACTGTCTTGTTTAAACTTTAGCTCTCAGTGATTTGTATCCTCTTCACTGCATCATTACCAAGCGTTTATGTCTCGCCCTGTTCGTCTCTCCTAAGTCTCTGTTGTCTCTCGCCCATTTCGCTTTGAGCTGCCTTATTCCAGCAAGTGGGACTCTAATGGATCCACATTCATACTTAGTGTTATCGATTCACAGATTTGGCGTTTATAATAGTAGGTGGTGTAGCAGTCGTAATACACAAGTGAGGGAGTTCTGCTGTAAGGCACACAGAGTGGAACAACATATGCATTGTATGCAGTGGCAGTTTTACGTCCAGTTACGCCCCGAGCAAGACTTCCTCCAAGCAGGGGGGGGGGGGGGGGGGGGGGGGGGGGGGGGGGGGGGGGGGGGGGGGGGGGGGGGGGGTTGTATCATGCACCTACGGATTTCCGTTGGGTACGTCTGGGGCACAGCAGCACCTTCTCAACAAGGCAGGTGGCGCCAAAACACCCAATTCCTCCCACATGTTAATATACCTTCATTGAAACCGCTACGCAGCGAGGGGGTGTTTTTCTGCTCATGGCGCCCTCACACAAAATATGGCGCCCCATCAGGCGGCTGTCTGGTTCGCCCCGTGCCTAAAACCGCCCACTGAATTGTATGTTATGTATACAATGTGAAGTTTTGTGTTCAAACATTGAGTATGGATTCTGTCTCACTACAAGTTGAAATGCGATACACATCGATAGCTGTCTCCGTAAAACCCCCAGTTCCTTAATTTTACTGGCAATCAAGCTGAGTCCAAAGGCCTCGTCACTTCTCTGTCATATATATATATATCTACTGCTTCTATGCCCGAGTCTGCCCGTACACCTGGCCTCGCATGTGCACACATTTTAACTGCCCAGCCACCCCCCACGCCCCCCCACCACCTCCCCACACACACACTAACACACACACACACCACACACACACACACCACACACACAACACACACACACATACACAACAAAATGTGTGTACATTCTTGTTTATGTTTGACTGAAACACAAGGCCGCTATTGTCAATCCAGTCTAATTCATAGTGCGGCCGTGCTAAGGGTCCATGGACATTGCCATTACCTGAAGTCAGCATGATGAGACGGAAAATGATTGTCTTTTAGCTCCCTACCTTTACCTCCCCATTTGGGTTCTTTCTGTGTCTATTTTGGCTCTCTTCAACACCGCTTTGCTCTGTGAGAACGAAATGGACGCATTAAGAATCAATGGAGCTCCTCCGCTGGCGAACGTCTCCTCCCGTCTCACTCCCTTTCGCCTGTCTCTTCACATAACACACAGCGTTCCCGTATCCTAATTACGGTTTTCCTTTTTTAATTATTTAGCAGATGCCTTTTATCCAGAGCGACTTACAGTTAAGTGAGTTGGTCATGGCGTCCAAGCAGGCAGGTCTCTAAGGGTTAGGGGGCTCCTGGGATGAAGTACAGGCTGGCTGTCGGAGACAACTGGGGCAATCGAACCCGGCAGAAGAGGCGCATAGCCTCTTGTTCCAGGCCTCTAATTCGAACAGCTCACCTGCCTGGTGTTGTTTACGATGTGGTAAACTAAACCTGTTGGGGTGATGACATATAAGTGGTGGTTTTTTTTGTCGTTTCTGTGTTTTCACACGGTTAAAACCTTGTACAGGGGTCAAGCCGGCACTGGTCTGTTTGTATTTGACGCTGTCAAAATCAAGACACTAGAAGTCTGTGGAAGGTGTTTATGAGTCCAATCAGTGTTGAGATAGACACATTTCTATGTCAATCATATATAACATGGGCCCGCTGGTACACACAGAACAGTGTACTTTTAAAGAAACTACACAAGGAATAATTGGGAACATTTTCAAAACATGTATCCATGTGGTTTTGGGTAAATTGGTTTATGAGCACTTGGAATATTCCAACTAAATAATGTGTTGAATAGTAGTGTTTGGCTAGTATTTTAGTAAGCAAAATCATATAAGAGAAGCACGTCCCCTCTGTAACCTCAACTCAACTGTGAGTAGTTCTTGCACTACCACTAAATATGTTCATGAACACCATTCCAAATAATGTGACGAAATCGTCCCCTTCGGTGCTGTAAAATGGGGACTTTAAAGAAGTATGGTATTTTTTTGGAGAACCACTGAACTAGACAAACCCATTAAAACTGACTTTTCTTCTGAGAGAGAGAGCAGGGGACTGGCTGTCACCACATCATTAGACCCTTTTTATCGCCCTGCCTCTTCCCTACTCTCCCTGCCTCTCTTCTCTCTCCCTGTCTCTCTTCTCTCTCCCTGTCTCTCTCCCTGCCTCTCTTCTCTCTCCCTGCTCTCTCTCTTCTCTCTCCCTGTCTCTCTCTCCCTGCCTCTCTTCTCTCTCTTCTCTCTCCCTGCCTCCTCCCTTTCTCTCTCTCCTCTTCCTCTCTTCTCTCTCCCTGTCTCTCTTCTCTCTCCCTGTCTCTTTTCTCTCTCTTCTCTCTCCCTGTCTCTTCTTCTCCCTCTTCTTCTCTCTCCCTGCCTCTCTTCTCTCTCTTCTCTCTCCCTGTCTCTCTTCTCTCTCCCTGCCTCTCTTCTTCTCTCTCCCTGCCTCTCTTCTCCTCTCTCTCTCTTCCCTCCTCTTCTCTCCTCTCTCTCTCCCTGTCTCTCTTCTCTCTCCCTGTCTCTCTTCTCTTTCTTCTCTCTCCCTGTCCCTCTCTCTCTCTCTTCTCTCTCTCCCTGCCTCTCTTCTCTCTCTCTTCTCTCTCCCTGGCTCTCTTCTCTCTCTCCCTGGCTCTCCTCTCCCTCTCCCTCTCTTCTCTCTATTTCGCCCTTGGCTTTTTTCCAAAGACAATCTGTCTTCTGGTCTAATCATTTCCATCCCTCACTTGTGTGTCTGTTCTCAAGGCTGCATTAGACTGGTTCCCCTTCTTCTGAAGGGGATTAAGAGGACGCTCTCTGTGAGGAACACTGGGCAGGCCGGGCGGAACACGAGTCGTTGGTGGTTGAACACACACTACTTCATCCCTCACCAATGTGGACGTTGTTTGTGCGTTCGTCTCCAGGACCAACGTGTCCGCTGCACGTCTGATCAAACCCCGTCACGTGACCACAACAAGCCTCTCCTCCTCACTCCATCCGTCGGCCTTATGTTCACCTTCTTCTCCGTTTGTGTTTCCTTCTGCAGTTTTTCCTGCAGTTAAGACCAACGGGGGATACCGCACAACACACATGCAATTAGTGCGTGATTTCCCAGCTGCCGCTAAAGAAAGACCGAAAGCCCAGACATTTGTAAGCAACACCGTCTGGGAATGTTCCCATGGACACCGTTGTGAACACGGTGTTTATGTCTGGTATGGACCGGTCTGTTGTGAAGTTGATTTAGTCTGTGTGTGTCTGGGGCTGTGTCATTGAGAGTTGAAGGTCGGCCAGGATGATGGTGCCGCCCACCTCTGTCATTTTTCTGGCATTTCATGGATAAACTCTCTTCTCTCCCCCCCACCCCCCCCCCCCCACCCACCCACCCACCCACACACTCTAACTCTCACCTGTTCTGTTCACCTTCTAATCTCCCCCTCTCTCTCCCTCCACCCCGGTGATCCCCCGCCTTCTATTTTTCTCCACTCTGGTTCTCGGGCTCCATCCTCCTCATTATTATTTTATTTCTACCACCACCGTTCTTTTTCTTCACCTCCATCTCTCATTCCCACTCACCTTCCTGTTCTCTCTCTCTCTCTCTCTCTCTCTCTCTCTCTCTCTCTCTCTCTCTCTCTCTCTCTCTCTCTCTCTCTGTCTCTCTCTCTGTCTGTGCTCTCTCTCTCTCTCTCTCTCTCTCTCTCTCTCTGTCTCTCTCTCTCTCTCTCTCTCTCTCTCTCTCTCTCTCTCTCTCTCTCTCTCTCTCTCTGTGTCTCTCTGTGTGTGTGTGTGTGTGTGTGTGTGTGTGTGTGTGTGTGTGTGTGTGTGTGTGTGTGTCCTTACTGGAGTTACAGTAAGGAGGGAATCAGAGCCGCAGAGTGCTAGCTTAGGTTTCTGGCTCCTCGCGTTCAGCCGGCCAGCCCTGCCGCCCTGCCTAACGAATGAGCGATGGCTATTGTGCCTTTTACGCTATGGTAGGAACATGCATCGTAAGATACATGTAGCACGTTACCTATGTTTGTGTTATTAGGTAGCTATGTATGTAAGTCGAATTACACTACTACTAATTACACTAGTAATGACTTCTGTGTACCTTATGCTACATAACTTAGGCTAAGTAGCTACACAAACCTTACATTAGCTGTACCTTAAGCTACACAGCCACATGTTCCTTCTGCTAGGTCGCTACATGTGCCTTATGCTCCCCACATAGCTGCATGCTTTATGCTTGCTATGCTTGCAATACTGCAAGTGTACAGTACTGCTTAGCTTCATGTTCCTTATGCCTGGTAGCTTGCAACAGGGTCATCCCTATGTTCCCCAGGTCCTATTTTCCCCGGGTGCAAACGGTTAGGGTCACGTTTAGGGTTAGGGTCAGGGTCAGGGTCAGGGTTAGGGTGAGGATTAACCCTAAACCTAACCCTAACCATAACCAATCGGAGGAGAGACATTCTAACCAATCACAGGCGAATCAGAGGCGAAAAAGGAGGTACTTGCTCCTACCATCCTACAAAAAAAAGATTTGCTCACAGGGTCCTATGTTCCCCGGTCCCATACAAAGCGGGGAACATAGGACCCGGGGAACATAGGTACGCTCCCCTTGCAACATGCACCTTACAGTACATTTATCTTAGGCAACCTAGCTATATGTACCTTTTGATAGCTAACTGTATGTACTGTACTTTGCTGCACCTTTCTGTGTTTTCTGATTGCGTTACATTACTTACCTGTTACCGGTTGCTACCTGTCAGCATCTGGCTACACGTGACTCACAGTAGGCTATAGCATAGACTAGTAAGTCTACCTTATATTATGTATCTTCGTTATTCAAGCTTTCATTAGCGAGCTATTGTTATCTTCATGTACCATGTAGGACCTTCACACTACAGCTAAGCTTCTTTATTGAACTGTTTATTTCTTCCCCTTCGAGGGACGTCTAAAGAGAGTGCAGCCCTAGAAAAAGTGTAGCGGTCAGCTGTAGCGGTCAGCTTGCCCCCAGCGGTGCGCCCATATGCTAGTAAGCCCATTATAACAGCAGCACGGGACTCTCACTGACTCTGCTGCCTCTCTGTCTCTCTGTGTCTCTCTCTGAGGGAAGGACTGAGAGGCGAGGCTGCCCATTACTGCACACACACACTGTCTTTTGTTCCTGTGGTTGTCTCACCGGCCACGTGTCTCCAGTAAATTATCCATCCTCCCCGATGTGAAATCCATATTGTCCTCCTTCCAGTGAGCTCAAGAGGACGAATCGTTCTTGCTTTTACTATCCCGGTTCCGACCCCTGTTCCCCGTTTGGGATAGTTTTCGGCTGCGAGACACACTCCCGTCACGTTTCAACGCTTTTCATGATGACACATTCTGATGATGTACGCCAGCCGTCTGTTGTGAAACATGAGGTTTTTGAATGCATGGATTTATTGAGTGCGTTGTGTGCTGTACTCGCTTGCAGTGCAGTCGATGGCAGTGCAGTCGATGGTACCCACCGTGTGTTGTCCTCGACGTCTGAGAGCTGGGTCACCAAGGAAAGGGGGGCTACGGCCGGGGGCAGCCTGGGCACCTCGGCGGAGAAACGGCGTCATAGCGGCCTCTTCACATGGACGGTCCATCCCATCTGCCTGGGTTAGCATTACAATGCAGCTTTTAGCGTCACGGAGTAAAGTGCGCTTCATCTGCTTCAAAGTATTAAACTTTGATTTTTCATCACAAAGCACTTTCCTCATATCCCCTTAATTTGGGTTATGCACCCTGCCAGCAAATGGGAGTGTTTCCTTGTTCAAATGCTTTGTGTTTCACGTGGCTGTTTTTTCCGACAAAAAAAAACCAGCAACCAGTTGGCCTGATCTGTTGGGCTGTTGAAAGGACACCCCCGTTGATTATAAGAAATATAAAAACAGCAATAAGCTCTGCGTCGAGGAGAGAGGTAACGGTTCATTATCCTGGTAACCGGATTGAGCCTGGCAGGACACCCGCCGCACTAGCTTGTGTA
>OLKM01001438.1:51852-135625 GCA_900291075.1 Melanogrammus aeglefinus | reverse complement strand
TGCCGCCTCAGTTGAGCCGGGCGCTCAGTGAGCCGGGCGCTCAGGTGAGCCACCCACTCACACAAATCTTTTGGAGTCGGTGTGTCTTAGCCTGCGCTGGGGCCTTTGAGAACAAGGGGGCTCTGAGGGTGCTGGCACCGCCGCACAACCCCCACTGTTCTTTAACTCCACAGGGAACGGAGGAGGTTCAAGGTGAACGAAGCAGCGCTACCAGGGGATGTTCCCACCAGCATTGGATCTGATGAGGGAAGCTGGAACTGTCATCAGTGTTGGAGGAAAGAGGCTGGGGGCAGAACCCAGGTAGGTGTCAGGCAGGATCTACGTGTCTGGGGGGTGACACTCCATTGGTGTCCAGCTCTGGCTTGCTCCAGGGGCCCAGATTATTGATCCAAGTTGGGTCCCAGGCAGCGATAAGGCTTTAGCTTGATTCGTGGTGAAACCACCTTTACTTTAGTCTTGGCCCTTTCTGGATTCGATTAAACAGGATCGTCCAACTTGACCCCGGAACTGAGTGGGCCTCCTTCGTTAAAGATGGGAGGGAACCTTTCTCACTTGTTTCTTGAATTTTTTGTTCCTTTGATGAGGTACCACCACAGCATTCACCACGTTGTTAATGTGTGCGGCAACAGTTCCTTGTCATTTGTGTCTTTTGCACGTTCCACAGGACTCTCCGAAGAGGCATCTCTGGTATTTGGTGCGCCAGCTCCAGGTCGCTCTCGAAGGTGCTGGACACATAACTAGGGGGCTTGAGGGGAGCTGGTTTCAGGGTGCCGGCGGCAGGCTCGGCCGCGATACAAGTGTCTCTTACTTGCTCACTCACTTCCCGGGCCAAAAAACATCATTGTAGTTCGGGGTGAAACCAGTTTGACTGTGCTTTGTTGCTCTGTATGCCATGACAGCGTTGAGGGAATCATGAGGTTCCCAATCCAGTGGCAACGCTTCGGCTGTCCTGTGGCCAGGATCTTTTGCAGGAGTGGCATTTAACCTTTCAACTTGCCATCGGACTGAGACGAAAGGTGTGGGTGTGTGTTTTGTCGATCCCGAACAGCTTGCACATTTCCTGGAACACCTCAGACTCGAAGTTCCGCGGCCTTGGTCGCTGGTGCAGTTGTCTGGCGGGGCTCCATAGCGGACACCACCCACTCTGAGGCGAGCCCCTTCAGCCACAGTTTACAGCTTTGTTCGTTAGGTAGGGGAAAAGGCTTCGACCCATTTTGTAAAATAGTCCTGTATTACCAGCACATATCTGTCTGTGGGTTCAGTCTCATTCAGTGGCCCATAATATCCAAAGCGATGCGCTCCCATCAGGCGCTCCGACTCCGAACAGTGGCCCATGGGGCTTTGTGGTGTCTTCCCGTGGCCTGGCTTTTTGATGCGGCAGCTGGTGCAGGTGTTGCACCACACAGGGCGACGTTCCTCCCTCCATTCTGTACCAGAAAGTATCGGGTTGCAAGCCGAGCTACGTGCGCTCTACACCGCAATGTCCCGCGCACTTGTCCTCATGCATCTGTCTCATGATGTCTGGCCGGGAAGGTGCGGGGCAGCACTTACTGTGGATAGAATGGGTATCGTCTCCCAGGCAGTAGAAGCGTCTAAACTAAGCACTCCGTTCTCTGATTGTAGAGGCGTTCTCACTGGCTCCAATATGTCGTTGTGGCTGGGCTGCATGGTGAGACTGTTACCCCATTGCAGGACGCTCTCCGGCTGGTTTCCAAACCAGGTTTCTGTGGGTGCAATGTCTGCGTCGTCTTCCTGGGCTTGTCGCAAGCTTCCTCCAGGGACCAACCACCAAAAACAGTTCATTTTCTTTTGACTAGTCAGGGTATATTTTTCTCGGGGGACTTTAAGGTATGTATAGAGTTTCAGCTGGCAGGGCCTTGTCTTACCCCCACTAGACTTGCTTTCTGGGGAGTACTGGTGTCTCTCTTACCCCCACTGCGGACTCAGCATCGCCTTGGTTTTGATGTCAGAGTCCATGATTGCGACTGCCACAGCCTCGGTGAACTGATGTTCAAGCTGAGGAGAGAATGGGCTGGGGAGGCCTACAAAGAGACAGGGACTGACGTGGCAGTGGTCTCCGGGAGAGGCTGTCTGCCGTTGGCTGTGAAGCTGGCCAGGGCGATGGGATGATTCGAAGTAGTCATTCGCCAAGTCTCTCGAGCCCCACCTGGCGAGCTGTCCTTCAGGGCTCCTTCATCCTTGTTAGCCAACCGAAGGCTGCTGTGGTCGGTGCGCAACCGTGAAGCGCCGCCTAGGAAGATACTGGCGAAAGTGTGACGTTGAAAGCGACCACGGCTAGCAGTTCTCGCGTGTGGTACAGTAATTCTGTTTCGTTAGTGGACAGGCTTGCGGGTTCCATAGGCTAGCACACGTTCCACACCCTGTGGGAACCTGCGAGAGAACGATGCGCGATAACGACGTCGCTGGCGTGTCTGTTGTCTTAGTATTCATGTTCCTTGTCGAGTGGGTAGCCCAGGCATTGGCGCGGACGTTAGCAAAGCCTTTAAGTTCATTAAATGCCGGCCTGGCATTCCTCAGACCCAGCGAAACTGGCATGTTTTCTTGGTCAGGGCATGGAGAGGTTCTTGCAATGGAAGCAAAGTCTTTAAACGAACCGCCGATAGTAAGATGCAAGGCCCACAAAGCGAACGGACATTCTTTGGATTGATGTCGGTTGTTGGCCAGTCCTAGCACTTTTCTGGGACTTTTGTTGGGGTCCAGTGGCCACACCGGCTCCCTGAAACGGATGCTTGACCCAGGCTAGGTGCTTACTTTGGGCCGGCGGAAAGAGGCAGCACTTAGATGGTTTTAGCTGTCAGTGTTGGCCTGGTCAGACGGACTGAAAAACCTGGCCAAGCCGCTGCAGGGCATCTGCGGAAACCGTCGCTGCCCAAACGGATGATGGTCGTTCCAGGTACACACTAGGCAGGTTTCTCCCACTGCATGCCGACCAGCAACCGGTCCCATCAAGCGCTGGAATGGCGCCGCGGGGCATTACACAGGTCCCACAAATTGGCCATGACATTCCATCAAACAGTCCACTTTTGCGTGCAGAAATGCTGCTGCTGCTTTGCGTGCTTCTTTGGCGGGTCAGTTAGGACTTGGCCAGTAGCCGGCGCGCGAGGTCAGGGTGCTGAAAACCACTCTTGGCGTCAGAGAGAGGGTGGTCGCAGGCCGTGTGTCCTGGATGCGGGGCAGAGGATATGCATCTGTTGATATCGTGCAGGGTCATTTCAGGGCCTCTACTAAATTATGCAGAGCGGTACGATCCCATCTTTTTTTTTTACATCACTATGGAGATGCCCAACTTGCTGTTGCTGCGGCGGGCCAGCCCCGCCCCCAGGGCTCTGTTGTGTATCTGTGGTCAGCATCCTGTTGTTCTCCAATCGCCATCCGGGCGTTGGGGGGTTGCTTGACTGGGGAGAGGCTTGGCATTGGTTTAACGATGTCTCATTCGCGTGAACCCAGGCTGGTCCTGCCGAGGTCAGTTTGGGGTCCTGTGTGGAGAACACATTTTTCACATAGGTGCACAGGAGCCTGAGGCTAGCCGCAGCTGCTCCTCCTTGGTTTAAAGCTCAGTAGAAGCTCTGGGCATAGAGCTCCTGTAGGTGTTGGGGGACCGGAAGGGCGGCTTGCTGACAGTCTGTTTCAGGCTGGTTGTGGGCAACCCGCGTTTGTAGGCTGCAGAAACCCTCTACCGGCTGGAGGAGTTCCCACGATGGCCCCCTTTTTAATGGTTACGGCATGTTGCCTGGGATGAAGATCGCGGAGGGCTATGGTCATATGGGGCTGAACTTCCACTAAAAACTCGGGCCACTAACAGTCTGTGTTTTTCAACAAAGCCTTTGGTGGGGCTCAGCATCAATCCCCCTTCAACTGGATCTTTAAGGTGGATGTTGCCTCTTACCACAAACTCCTGCCCAGCCTCCAGCACCCACCGTCCGGCCACTCTCACTGAGTTGCGGCCGTTGTTTTGTTTTGGAATCGAAAATACGGCACCTCTTCCTCCAAAACAGCACAATCCGTTGATTTTCCAAATCAAGGACGTGCCTGGGCCTGGCTCAGAATGGATTGGCCCAGCAGAGGTGCTTCGTCACCAGCTATATTCAGCAACCAGGAAGAGGACGCTCACCTGACGGTTGTTGATCTGGACAGGATGTGAGCTTCGCCGAGCACGGGTATGTCACCAAGGCCCAACACCGATCAGGAGTCTCTACGATGGATGACTGAAGTGGAGGCCTGACATCTGGATGAATTGGCGTTGTAATGACACAGAGGAAAAACACTTTTCCGAGCCCCACTGTCCAAAAACAGCGCGCACACTTCTAGCTCGTACACAAATCATATTGAATGTTTCATTTTCTTGGACCCCTGGGCCTTAAGGTGAAGCACACAGCCTGACCTTGAGCTTGGAGGGGACCTGGTTTGAAGTTAGAGAGCCCTGGTTGCATTTCTTTGGTGAGAGGGCAATTTCTCTTCATGTGACCCAAGCCTGAACAGTTGTGATCAACGAATCTCATCCCCATTTTAATGTCTCTGGGGCTTTCTTTACCTCTATATGGTGTGTGACTGTGGCTGGAAGACGCAGGTTTAAAGATGCTGGATGGGGGCGCTGTAGCCGTCTTTATTCCTCTTCGTCGGTTCCCTCTCTGATACAACAATGCAATGGGGCCTGGCGCTCAGCTATGGCACGGGCTCCTGAGTGGCATGAGACGGGCGACATATGATTGCTGCTCGCTTCCGTGGTTTCATTAGCGATGGGCAATGTCAAAGGCTTGGGGCTAATGTTTGTGGGCGGCTGCCTCTAAAAAGCTTTTTGGTACAATTTCTGCATCCCCTAGAGCATTAGTAAAAGACTTCAAACTCCTATTGGCGCGTCCTGTTCGGGCATCAGCCCTGTTGCTGTAGGCTACTGACACTCTCCCGTAGATGTCATCTCGCAAAACATGGAGAGCCTCACCCGGTTTGCGGACACGCTGTCTCAGCTCGATAGCTACTGCAGCCTGCATGCTGCGAGAGGAGAGGCCGTATGCAGTTTCTATCTCCTCCACCAGGCGGAACGTAGTCCCACTGGGTGGACCGGGGATTTCTGGATGAGATGATGGCCCGGCTGCCACCCCACCATGCAGAACATTCAACTGGACAGCCATTGGTCTCTTCGCGGAACCAGTAGTTAGCTTTAGCACAACTCTCATAACCCTGTGCAGGAACTCTGTCCAAGGGTGGTGGTTGCCATTCATACTGTCCGCGGTCCAAAAGTGGGGACTCTTTCTCGATGATCATAGTCATCCTCACTCTCGGAGGAGGGCTGATGTGACTTTGGTTGCTCACCTTTGCGAAAAGAGCTCTTTAACTTCATAGTCCGACTGTGCCCTGGCTGCGGCGAATGTCCATAGTTAATATCCTTTGATGAAGAAGGGCAGGTGGTGCACAGGCATGTGGGGGCTGGGGGGCAACCGATCTTGGGGGTGCTGTGGATGTAACTACCCTGGTCCGAAGAAAAGGGATTTGAATGTGGCGTTGCAATAGCAGCAGGTTGTGGAATAAAGTCACTTGGTCTGTTGGCCGCACCACATTGAAAACGGTAGCTGTCCTCTTCGGAATTAATGAAGGGGTTCCAGCTTGAGAACTTGGGTTGAATGAGCTCACATGGTGCCGCCGCATGCCTCATTCTAATAGGCTCCACTTCACGGTGGAACACGTTAGAAAGTCCATAATAACTTGTATTTCCTTCACTCATATTGTCTATGGTTTCTTCCACATCACCGTCGTTTATCGTTACGAACGGGTTGGACTTTGAGTAGCCGAGATTGCACGGGCTACGACGGTTAGCGTCCGCCATTTTAGCTTAGCTGATTCAGGTAAACAATGCTTCCCGCTTATTCTTTTGTCTCTTCTAACTTCTCCGGTTTATTTCACCGTTCATTCTTTGCTCACCACTGCGTTTCCGTTTGCGTGAGAGGGTCCCTTCGTGGTCGCCAATGTTACACCTTTCCTGCTTCTTGGCTCTCAGACCGTAGTCCGGGAGCACAGGGGAGACGTTCCCTCCAGGGCCGATGTCCTTTCGGCGGGTAACCACCTACTTCACTATAACCGGCAGTTGGTCTGTTTAGTGGTCGGAAAGACACGGGCACGGATTCTCGGCGTTTGGTACTTTATTCAGTTTATTCAGTTATTTATAACAGTACACGTTAACTCGGAAAACAACAACCGGACTCGTTTTCATTCCTCTCCTAGACTGACACTCGCTCAATCGCTCGTTCACTCATTCGTCGACTCATTCGCTGACGTCACTCACACACACACACACACACACAGACATTCTCGCGCACAGCGCACACACATACGCCACTCTCGTAACAGTGTCAAAATGGTCTCTATCGTTAGTGCTACGTTTGTGCTGGTTTGTGCAGTCAAAAGAAATGTTTGTGCCACTACAGTTTAAAAGATATTCCAGTTTGATTTTTCTCACGTGATGTAACTCAGCCCCCCTGTGCATCTTCAAATTGCGTCAAAATGGTCTCTATGTTAAGTGCTACGTTAGTGCTGGTTTGTGCTGTTAAAAGAAATGTTTTTGATACTTTACTTTTTAAGTAATTAATACAACTTAATTTTGCCCTCTTGTTATGCAACACAGCCCACCGTCAACCTTCAAATCGCGGCAAAATGGTCTCTATCGTTTGTGCCAGGTTTGTTGCTGTCTTGTATTCTTGTTACTCGTTGCGTTTCTCGTCATTTCAGGTTGTGTTCATTGGTATTTCTCTCCGTGCTACGTATGTTTTACTCGTGTTTCTGACCTCGGACTGAAACCTGTGTTGCCCTATTTGGATTAATGTTTGCTTAACCTGTGTAACCGTATCCTGCCAGTAAACGTTTGTTCTTTATTCAACTACTGAGTTCTGAGTCATGCATTTAAGTTCTGCACATCACCTTCAATTCTTAACAACTATAGTTTTTAAGTTTAATGGTTAAAGCTTTATTTATGCCCACGCTTGACCTCACCAGCCCACAGTCCACCTTGAAATCTCAAAAATAGGGCTCTATCGTTTGTGCCGTCAAAATAATTTGATTGTGTCCCCACAATCATCACATTTTGTATGTCCTGTTTATATGAGGTGTTTGCTTGTTTTTGTGTTATTTTCAAATACATTTGAGTTTGGTTCACTTCTCAGTCTGGGTTTTGAATATTAGATGTAATAATTCTTTATTAGCCACTTGTCACGGTATCTGCTGTAAGTAGCAGGGTCATGAGATGAAAACACAAACAAAATAGATGCACAGAATGTGCACTCAGCCAGAGCAGCAGGCAACCATACCCACTGTACCACTTGACCGGCAAAGCAGAAAGAAAACTGCCCTAGGGTATCTATTTTTATTTACCACTTTTCACTCGCATGAGAGAGAATTCAAACGGGAATATATTTTAAACTATAGTGGGCACAAACAACATCTCTTTTGACCTGCACACACAAACCAGCACAAACGTAGCACTAACGATAGAGACCATTTTTGACGCGATTCTGAACGTTCTAGGGGTGCTGGTTGGCATAACAAGTGGTCTGTTTACATAACAAGAAGGGGAAAATAAAGGTTTTATTAATTACTTAAAAAGTAAAGTATCAAAAACATTTCTCTTTTAACAGCACAAACCAGCACTAACGTAGCACTAAACATAGAGACAATTTTGACGCGATTTGAAGATGGAGGGGGGGCTGAAGTGACGTCACGTGAGAAAAAATCAAACTGGAAATACCTTTTAAACTATATAGTTGCACAAAATATCTCTTTGACTGCACAAACCAAGCACAAACGTAAGCATTAACGATAGAGACCATTTTTGACGCGACGAGTTGGAAGGAGGACGGGGGGCTGAGGTGACGTCATTGTGTGAAAAATCAAACCGGGAAACAACTAAGAAACCCATAATAGCAAAACAATTTTTTTTGACGGCAACAAACCAGCACAAACGTAGCACTAACGATTGGAACTATTTTTGATGAGATTTGGGCGTGTGAACGGGGGGCTGGGGTGACGTCACATGCCAGAAAATGCCAATTTTGAATTACTCAAAATCCTTACCAGCACAAACGATAATTTTTACGGCACAAACCAGCACAAACCTAGCACAAACGAACAGCAGTGTTATTTTAATATTTTGAATGAGACGGGGGGCCAACTTCACACAGGTAAAACGGCTCCGCCTGGAGTAGCGTCCAGCTGCAGCACAGGAACCGGGGCCTGGAGTAGCATCCAAGTGCAGTACAGCAGTCGGGGTCTGGGGTATTTGAAAAGGCCTTAAATTAAGGCCTTAAATTAGGCCTTAAAGGCCTTAAATTAAGGACTTTTCAAGGCCTTAATTTAATTAAACGTGCCATGGTAGCGCTGGATGGAGTGAATGTAATTGATATGATTGGAAACAGCAGAAATTTCGACTCTACGCCTCCCCCTGACCAGGCGTAGGATTTACGCCCAGTGAAAAGGACGCTATAAGCCCAGTTGGTGCAACCGGCGTAACGGTTAGGTCGGACTTAGAACGCCAAGTTACGACCAGGCGTAGTTAAGACCAGGCTGACGCCCAGTTGGTGCAACCGGCCCCTGTGGAGTAGCGTCCAGCGCCGGAGCCGGGGCCTGTGGCTTTGCAAGGGAGCTTTTTTTGTGTTTAAAAACCGTGATATTCCCCTCTAAATTGTTTTGTTTGATTTTATTTGAATTATTTTTTTGTAGTATTAAATACAGCCCCTTGTTAACTATAATTACTAACAGTAAGTAAATAAAAAAGCATTTTCTGTTCAATCTACAAGGTTTTACAACTGCTGGTTCTTCTGTTCTTCGACTGTGTTTGTTTACAGCACGCAAGCTTTATGCGCATGCTGCCTCGTCTTCTTTTTTTGGTGGGGAAACAGAGCTACATAATGCCCGGTAATAATACAGCGTTTCTACAGCTAAATGCGTTTTTGCAACAAAACATTTCTGCCACGTTGCTGAGGGGAATAAAATATTGTTTTCGTCCCTCTGGACAGGGCCTTAGACAAGGGAAAATGGTAAGCCTGTTTTTCTGTAATACTTTCTGTCACTACAATAAAGGCGGTCCTGGTGATAACGAGACGGCTCGCCAGTGATGACGCTCGAGCTTATAGTGTTCCCGACAGCGTCCGTTCATGTGCACTGCATTGGGGATCTAAAAGTTCTTCGCAGTCGATCAGCTTCAGGTTTGAACGCATTTATTTCCTTGTAGCCTATCACCTACTATCCTTTTGCTTTCATTAATGAGAAGCATTGCCACATGTGCGTCACTAGTTAACCATACGTCACCAACTGGGCAACTCTATTATCTAAATTTGGCCCGAGTTGCCGAACGGAAGTAGAATCATAACAGCGTCATGAGGTGTTGTTCACGCAAAAATTTCTGACGTCATGAAAACGTTTTCCCCATAATTTCCAGCGAATGGCCCATACACACACAATGTTATGTCCAATGTCGATGACCCACCTCATCCGTATCCAATCAGTGTTGACGAGTTAGGAGGGGCTAAGAAAGCTCCTAACCCGAGGCACGTAACTACCATGGCCACTAACTACTCAACTGAAGGCGGCACGTTCTAATTCATGTAGGCTACAAGCACGCGCACGGGACAAGCCCATAAGGCAAAGCCTAGACGGCTACGCCTACAATCATAGAACTAGAGTTATAATATAGCTATCGTTCACTCTCCTGGTGATAACGAGACGGCTCGCCAGTGATGACGCTCCCGCTTGCACGTGTTCCCGACAACGACCGTTGATATGCATTTGGGAAACAGCCGGTTGGGAATCTAAAAGTTCTTCACAGCAGGGGTTTTTTATCCGATAAAAACCGTCCAGAACTAAAAAAGAGCTTAGTAGGATCAGTTTCAAGTTTGCGCGCCTTTATTTCTTTGATGCCTATCCTTTTGCTTTTATTTATGAGAAGCACATACAGCATTGCCACTGTATGGAAGGCAACACTGACCCTAACCTAGAGCTGGTTTACCAGTACACAACGTTTAAAATTGAGCAAAGTCATGCCAACACACCATACAACGTCAATCAATAGTAAAGTATGCGTGATATGATGGTTGATTCTTTTATATTGAGTAAAACGTTCATGTTCCGCCATGTTCATGCGCGTCACTACCATACGTCACCAACTCTGTTATCAAAATTTGGCCCGAGTTGCCGAACGGAAGTAGAATCATAACAGCGTCATGCGGCGTCATTCACGCAAACTTTCCGACGTCACGAAAATGTTTTCCCCATAATTTCCAGCGCTGTGAACACACCATGACTCACTAAACCGTGAAGGTGGGCGGATCCTCCATCCCAAGCCACACCCATAGCGGCTCACTAGATGGAAAAACATGCCTCTTTTACGGAAGAGGATTAGGGCCACACATAAGAAAAAAAAATAGTTCTGACTTTAATCTCAGAATTCTGACTTTGAATTCAGAATTCTCAGAGGTTGGTTCTTACAGGTACCCGTAGTTCTGACTTTAAAGTCAGAGATTAAAGTCAGAATTCTGAGATTAAAGTCACAATTATGACTTTAAAGTCAGAACTACGGGTACCTGTAAGGACCAAAGTCTGTGAGAGAACACTTTGCTTTATGCAGTAGGAGGAAGAAGAAGAAGCCATTTCGTTAATGGAAGACCAAGAGGTGAGTGAAACTAGAACATGTGTTGTTTTAGTGCAAGTTTCACTCAACTTTAGGTCTTCCATTAACGAAACGGCTTCTTCTTTTTCCTCCTACTGCATAGTGTCTCTCCCACAGAGGTTGGTCCTTACAGGTACCCGTAGTTCTGACTTTAAAGTCAGAAATCTGACTTTTTTCTCAGAATTCTGAGAATAAAGTCAGAACTTAATTATTTTTTTATGTGTGGCCCTAATCCTCTTCCGTACTCTTTGTTCGACTGATTTGACTGAAGTGAAAAATAACAAGAAGACATGCACCTGTGGCTATTTAAGGTCTTTATATCGTATTTGTATCGAATTTTGCAGGGTTATATCTATCATCTAGCTAATTAGCATATGTTTTCTTCAAGGTTGCTACCGTTAATTCTAACGCCTTACTAAATTTCAGTCTTTCCACAACAATGAACTACTGTATCCACTATAAACACACACTATGCCCTGGTTACAGTTAAATTTGCTCCTTTGAGTGTTTCCCTGGTGTTCCCGAGGATAATCCTAACCTTTATTTCTTGTGTCCCATGTGATAGATGTATGTATTTATCTATACATAAATAGATGGATGGATAGATAGGTTAGAAGTTAGAAAAATAAGCAAGTGTTGAATTGACTTAATAGAAAACATTGAACAACTCAACTGGGTTTGCATCTGGCCGATGGTGACATAAGACGTCGAAAAAAGTTGGATAAATCCGAGCCTGCAAAGCAACAGGCCCCTCGCCATGCCACAGGCCCCTGTTCCAGCGCTGCAGCTGGATGCTGTTGTGCAATATTCGTTCTTCTGAGTACTTTGAGTGCCCCTCAGACCCTATTGAGATATGTTTTTCTTTCTCTTTCTGTATCTCTGAGGTTTGTTGATCGCAAACTACGCCCATGCAGGCTGTATAGAGTGCCGAAGACAGGCCTCTTCCGGTAGAGCCCATGGGACCTGAGATCGAAAAATATGAATGGGTTTCAAAGGAGAGAAAGTTATTATTTTCTGGTTCCAATCGTTATTTGCACTGGATTTCACATATGTTTTTTGTGAATTTAAATGATAAATTTTCCTGCAAAGAAAACAAAAGAAAATCGCGAAGAAGTTTGATAATGTTAGGTTATGTGTGAGGCCGTCCTGTGAACTATAGCCCCTTGCTGCCCTCGACGCAAATTATATACGTCACCACCACTCTTGTACGGACATGGCGATCTCTCTGCTACACTTCACTGCTTTTTACCAAGGGGAGGATAACAGCATCGAAAGAGGTGAAAATCATTATAAGTCGTGGCATGTGTAGATTTTCAGTTATGCCGATGGGGAGATTGTCGGTCTTGTCCACGCCAGTCGCACCGAGCATGACGTCACATACGAGACACGTAGTCTTTCTCATTGTGTTTTTTATACAGCCTTTCACTGAACAATTGCACAATAAACGGTCAAACTCTTGACATGAAAAATAAGCATTTAAATCCAGAAACAACATATGTGTAATCCGGGGCATATAATGACTGGCACCAGAAAATAATTGCTTTCTCTCCATTGAAACCCGTTTATATTTTTCGACCTCATAGGTCCCATGAGGGCTCTACAGGAAAGGGCGTGACTCCGCCGCTCTAGAGGGCCTCGCCTGAATCAGCATTACGTAATTCCGGCAGTTGTTGCACTATTAGCTCTCAAACACCAGAGGGCGACTATCGCCCCAGGAACGGGTTCCTGTCACTCGGGACTCTCCCTTGACTCCAGCTGTGAGCTGTCAAAGGTAGGAATGCTGGACGTGTGCCAAATTAAAATGATAACTTAGGGTAACAATCAAAGATGGGCAGCATTTGGTAAGTGTTTTTTTTGTATTATTGTTATTATTAGTGTTTAAAACAATAAAAGTATCCCCCTGATTATAAACATCTTGAATATGAGATATTTGTGCTTCATAGGATTTTAATTCCCTGGCAACATCTTTTAACTGATCTTAATTCATTAAATGTATGTTGGTAATTGTAATATTTATAATAAATCGTATAAATATGCTTCATATTTTTATGATTGCTATGTCATTGTTATTATGACTACCGGGTATTTTATTTTATTATATGCATTATCATTATCATGCATGTCATAGGGTTAGTATTATTGTAATTGTATAGTTATGATTATATCTGGTTACATTTGTGCATTTTTGGTGAACAAGTCACTTCTGGAGGAGGGGGAGAAGAAGAGGAGGAGAAGGGTGAGGAGGAGGAAGGGAGGACGGAAGAGGGAGGAGGAAAAGGGGAGAGAAGGAGGAGCAGAAGGAGAGATGGGGGGAAAGGGAAAGGTGGAGGAAAAGGAGGAGAATAAGGGGAGGGGGTGTAAGAGGAGGAGAAAGATGTTCAAGAGGAGGAGGAGAAGGGGGAGGAGGAAGAGAAGGGGGAGGAGGAAGAGGGAGGAGAGGGGGGAGTCGGGGGCATTGGCTCTGTGGACCGAGGATAGCTTTCCGGTTTCGCTCACCCGATTTATTCGGATCGCTCCGCGGTTTCGTTGGGGCAAAACAACGCAGTGTGCGCCTCACCCGTCTGGATACTTCCACCGTGGGTCGGTTCCGAGGTTAACGGCTTATCGGTGCTTAATAACGTGTTGTAATAAGTGGGGTGACGGGCTCTGCTGGACGAGGAACCACCTCGTTGTTTTCGCCCCGTTTGAAAGCAGCGGGGAAATGTCCAGCTGAGGATTTGAAATCTTGAAGCCCTGCCTAGGCCCGCTTGTAATGAGTGATCAACGCATCGACAATGGCGAATAAGGTACGGATCGTTTGGAAAAGTGTTATTTTGGGGGTTATTTTGACGGGATTGGTGCGAAAAAGTGAGACGGTTGTTGTGTTGTAACGTCGCTGGATTCCTTCCCGGGCGGACTACTAACGTTTTTTATTCGTAACTTTTTTCGATGAGTTACATCGGCCATTAGGCACACATTTTGGACGGTGATTCAAAGTGTGCGTCAACACGTTGGGTTTTGGATTTGGTGCCAAATGTAATGTTGTTACTGTACTTGGAAAATGAGTCTCGTTCAGGAGTGTCTTGTGACATTTTACTACCTTTCCAGTTCGGGTCGTTTTGAACCTCGTGGAATTCTGGGAAATGTAGTCAATGGCGCCTCCAGCCAGTCTGTCTGTTTTTGTTACAGGTTGAAAGTAAATAACCGAGCTCGTTACGTTCGTAGGTGCTCTTAATGCATCGTTTTTGAGCCGTATTTCTTTTGGCTTGGAAGCGTGTGTGTCCGTGTCCATAAATTAATAAGATAAAGAATGTGCAATATTTTACTTGTCAGTCTATTCTCTTAAAAACAAACAGTCGATGTGTTTGTTGCTTGATTGGTCGCCGTCTTCTTGCAGGTGCAGGTTTTGTATGACTTCAGTGCTGAGCCCGGAAACAACGAACTGTCCGTCAGAGAAGGCGAAACTGTCACTGTCACAAATCAGGTATAGAGGATCCAGCACTTCCATCCGGTACTGCTGACTGGCTGTTGTTTTTCCTCCCATATGCATGCCAATTTGGATTATTTATAGTACATTGTTGTATATCCCATGTATTAAGTTTGAGTGGTCATATGGATAGGCCTATATTGGGTGATATGGCAACTTTTGCCCGACTGAACGAGGCACAGATATCAAGATTATGTGTGTAGAGAGAGGGGGAAATAAAGGATAACACGGTTGGCGAGAATGAGAGCAAACATGACATCACCACTGCCATTTACAACAGTTCAAAGGTCAGTTATAATCACTCACCGACTCGCTAACCTCTTCTCTGCAGTCGTCATTCCTTAAAGGGAGAGATTTTCTCACAACTCAACATTATTAGTGAGTCAAAGGTGCCAGTCTTGATAAAGCTGGATTTGTTTCCTGTTTACCCTAATTTGAATAAATGTTATGGCTCGAGTGAAACGTTTTGAAAAACAGGCCAGATAAAGGATTCCACATTACATTTCGGTTAGAAGCAGGGTTGGCTGACATATGGAAATGGGTCATAATGATAACTTTTACAAAGTAAACATGTACATCACTACATCACTGCTTATCAATTTGAAAAAGCCATTCCTCAACACCCCTTTCAATTGTAATGTATGCTTAGTTTATTTCAAATATATCATATATTCGTATATTTTCTCCCATTAGGAAAAAAAAAGGCCATTTCAAATGATAATTTGCTGGTGTAAAATGTAAAAGATTTGCTGTTGTAAAATGTAATCGCTGTACTACAATTACATTTTATTTGTATGGCTCTTTATCCCAGGTACAGTCTCAAAGGGCTTAACAGGCCAAATAGTTATGAAAAAAATAATATATATAATACAAAACTGGGTTTGTGGATCAGTCCATGTCTTCAGTCCACTCGGACGCCATTTCCCTGGCACTAGTTGAACCAAGCTGCGTGTCGCGGGGAAACCCTTCCCCTCGTTCTTCAGTTCTCTGCTCCCCTACTGTGTTCCAGAACATTGGAGGGGGATGGATCGAGGCTCAGAACTCCAGGGGCGAGGTGGGCCTGGTGCCAGAAGACTACCTAGAGGTAAGCCCGGTCCTGGCCTCTGTCTGAGCCTCGCACGATTGGACGGTTTGAAAAGAACCATACCCCCCCCCCCCCAACCCCGGCCTCGACCCCTTTAAGGGTTTATTGACATTCTTCCTTGGCTAACTTACTGCACGGCTAGTTAATCGCTGTGTCACTGGTTGTTCGGCTTGAATTGGAAAAACAAGGAAGAGACAATCCAAACAGGATATGTCTCACTTGGAAATGTGCTGAGTGTGTGTGTAGTTGTGTCTTTGTGTGTTTTTGTATTGGTGTGTGTGTGTTTGTGCCTGTGTGCGTGTGTGTGTGTTTTTTTAATGTTAACCAGCTGCTCCTCAAAAGGTCTTACTCCTCAGAATTCAGTTGGGACTAGGGCATGACGTGCTTTCCACCAGACCTACATCTAGTCCGGGCATCCATCTTGCCTCGAGGAATTGCTCCTTAAACAAACATGAAACAATGTTTTGATTTCCCTCTGCCTCTCCTGACCGACCTGCTTCCAGTTAAGCAAGCTCTCGCCGTTGTCTGGAGCCGGCACCACCATAGCGCCCCCCAGTGTCGGGAATGCGGCCGCGGCTCCGCCTCCTGACCTTTCCTTCTTTGATGCCTTCGCCCCGGCGTCAACACCTGCACAAAGCCAGGTGACCTTGTGGACACAGACACAGACGCACACACGGGGACACACACGAGGACACATGGTGACATGGACACATTGAAATAAACACGTGTGCCGGATCGCCATGGCAGCTGCACTGATTGTTTATTTATTTCTGACGTCATGGGGTGAACTCAGAATACACCAATCAGGCTCATCACAATGTAGCTCAATCTTTTCCAGCAGCAGTTCAGAGTTTCAGTTTGTTCAGAGCTGCTGTCTGGCGGTCTTATTTGAGTAAAGTGTGTGAAAACTGAGAATGCACTGAGCATGTCCATGGTCCCCCAACACACTCGGAAACACACAATGCATAAGTTAAGAAAGGGTACAAAATGTGGAAGTGAGACATGCTGATGGGGAAGGTATGTGGTTGGGTCATCCATAACAGATGGACAGTTTATTTGTAATGTTTTTCCTCTTTCAAGAAAGAAGACAAATGCATAGGGACTCCACTATAGAGGCCTATGGCCAACTTTTGGTATCACAAGAACCACTGCAGTGAAGTTCTGCAGAATTGAAATACCACACTGGGGCCTTGAACTACCGTTAAATGAATGACCCTGTCTTTCTCTTCTCTCGCTCTCTCTCCTATTTTCTCACACTCTTACTCTCACTTTCTCGCGTATTCTCTTTTTCTCCCTCTGACATTTGCTTCTCAGCTCTTACTCTCACTTCTTACTCTTACTCGCTCTCTCTCCCGCTCACCTACCTCTCGCTCATTCTCTCTTTATCTCTCCCTTTCTCTCTTACACGCTTACACTCTCGCTCACTCTCTCTCTTCCACTCTTCCACTTTCGCTCACTCTCTTCCGCTCTCGCTCAATCTCTCGCTCTCTCTCTCTCTTACACTCTCGCTCACTCTCTCTCCCTTTCTCTCTTACACTCTTAATCTCTCGCTCGCTCTCTCTCTCTTTCCCTCTTAACTCTTGCTCCTCATCCTACTCCCATCTCTCTGCCATGCTGGAGCCCACCCCACCTCTCTTCTGGCGCTTTCTGATGATTTCACTCTTCCTTTTCTCCCATTCTTAAGGTCGATGCTGGGGAGTTAAGTCCCCAGCCGGACACCCCCGACACCCCCTACCTCCCCCATGAGGTAACCACCCTAGGGTGCTGCTCAGGGGGCATGGAAGACCAAAACTTCCCCCTGTTTACTTGCTCGCCCCTACCGGATAAGCAAATTTTGCCCTCGCCTGCCTGAAAGCATGTCATTTTAGTTTCCTTAGTTGTTCATGCACACACATGCCCCCCCCCCGACCAAAATCACTCAACCAATCAGCAAACCGTACATGGATCCAATGAATAGATATCAGCACGCCAGCAGGTCTCAACAAGAGAAGAAAAACCTGAATAGCACTCTGCACTCGAATCAGCACACTCAGTCTCCAATGATGATGTTTGTGATGGATTATCGTAATTACAACGCAGATTTTATTGCGATTGTTTCCAATACAGAGCATGTATGAGATGCCTATTGTGTTCAATTAGTTTCCCCGAGTGGTAATAGTCCTGACTCTGTGAAATAACCGCAAAGCTTTTAACTGCTGTTGTGTGGTTTTTGGAAGGTTTTATGTTCAGAATGCCCTCTCTTGTGGTTGGCATCATCTGGGGTGTGTGTGTGTTTACATAATGCATACATGAGCTCACGCACTGTCCATTCGTTTCCGCAATTCGCTGGATACTGGTGCGTTGCACGGCATGTCGTTTATGTGTTATTGGATTGGCTTTGACCTTTTTTACGTTGAAATGAGAGTTTCAAGCATGTTTGGTTGTACATGCGTGCCCGTATGACGTGCATGTGTTGTTGAGCTGGCGTTGTTTCGTAGGTAAAGGGTGACTTGGGTGGCTTGGGTAATCATGAGCAAACGTCACGTGTGACGGAGTTCGCTCTTCCATTATAGTGGACGAGCACGTGTTTAATGACTACCTATGACTAATCATTAAACCGCCATGCATTCCAATTTCTCTCTCTCTCTCCTTCTCCCTATTCTCACTTGACTCCTCTTTCCTCCTCCCGGGTCTTCCGAGCCAGAGCCCAACCCCCCCCGACACCCCACCTATCCCTACAGCCCAGTAACTCTCGTGTTTACCCCCTCCCCCGTCTCCGTCTCAGCAGACCAGCAACGGCGGCGGAGACCCGTGGTCCGCGTGGAACACCGACGCCACGGGGGGGTCCTCCAACAACTGGGCGTCCAAGCCGGAGGGCACGCAGACGGGGAGGAGTGCGGCGCCGGACCCCTGGGGGGCGCAGAGTCACCCCCAGGCGTACCAGGGCCCCGGTAAGACGGGGGGAATCTCGGTCTGGAGCCCTGGACTGGGGGGGAGGGGGGGGGGGGTACGTGATGTTGGTGGGCCTTGGTATTAGTTACATGCCGTGGTTTAGTTTTCATGCCCTAAGGTCTTTGTTTAATTTTTTGTACACACTTATTGTATGTTGTATGTTGTGGCTCGTAAGAATAGTACTTAGGATTGTGTGAAGCATTTTATTCCAGCTGATTTTGTTGTATACGGGGAATGGGTTAACCTAACGATTGTAAGTACTTGGCACTTACTGTACCGAAAGCGATATTGTGTTTTTTCTCTTTCTTCTGACAAATGTACCGATCGTAAGTCGCTTTTGATAAAAGCTTCCGATAAATTACTTAAAAGTTAATGTAAACTTTGATCATATTGCATCCAAATACTTTTTTCTACTTTTAGTTATTCACTTGTTGGAAAGATTTTTCATTTTTCACCCCCGCTTTCAGCCAAACTGTGCTGCCAAACTCACAATCTAGCTATGGTCAGGGACTCCAAAGGCTATAGGTTTAAAATTAATCAGATCACATGATGAGTAAGAAGAGACCGTGAAATGTTTCCTTTCTTGTTTCCTCTTACCTTAGACATCTATCCATATCCTTACCTGATTGAGACAGGTAACTTTTGCAGCGGTGCCTTATGGGAAAGTTCTCTGATGGCCCATTAACATTTAGGATTGAGAAACCCAGCATGACGGACTTGGTTGGCGTGACGAATGGCATGCCATGTATACGTGTTACCATCCATGCAACTTTAAAAAGTGTGGCATATTACTCATTTTGTTTGTCGTGTTTTACCAAAGATGTTGCTGAGTACTGATGGCGCCTTGATTGTTATTGTTTGGTTACTCATGAATATCTGGATTGGGACATTGCAGGATGCTGCTGTTGGTTTGCGTGTTCTAGCGTGTTCTGTTTGAGTTGTGTGTGAACGTTGTGTTATTTGCGTTGGTTGTATTGCTTCATGCCCATGCGTTGATGTTGTGTTGAATGCTGATGTGCATTAAGCTACTCCACCAGCCCACTGTAAAGGTGATGATACTGATGACTGCCTGTGTGCCCCCCCCCCTCCCCCAGGAGCAGAGGAAGATGAGTGGGACGATGAGTGGGACGACGTCAAATCATCGGGTTACGCCGAGTCGGAGTCCGGAGAGGGCGGGGCTTTTCAAAGGGGGGGAGCTCAGGGCACCGCCATGAAAATCTCCCTCAACAAGTGAGCGCTAACTCTTATTTGATTGGTCCTAGTCTGTCGGGCATATCAACTGTTAGTCGCTATGCCGGTGGTTAGATATGTTGTTAGCTGTGTTTCATTGCAGCGGTGTACCAAAGCAGTGCTATATGGCTAATAAACGTTAGCTAGATAGCAATGTTGGCTATGTAGCAAATGTTAGCTATCTTGCTAACAAGCGGCTAGTTATAGAGCTATCATTTGCTACACAGCTGTTAGCCATACAATCGTTAAGGAGAAGTTAGCCACGTACTCTTTTAGACTTCCTAATGGCTATCGGATGAGTTGAATCGACCAGCGAGGACAATTTTGTGTTCGAGTTTGAGTCTGAGAGTGGGCAGATGATGCATGCCGGGAGGAAGTTTAAGGAAGGGACACTCCGATACCCTCAGGTTTTGGAATCTTTGTTCAGTGAGCACAGAATAGAGGCCAGACAGCTGTTTCATGGTATATTTAACAATGATTTGCCAAAGGAGGTGAATAATTGTTTTAGTATATACTAGTGAACACTCCAAAAATAAACAAGCTAACACTTTTTCCCGGGATTTTTTGTTTTTTATTAGCGGTTTATTTATTTCTAAGCAGGACATTTTGCAGTGAAAACAGTAAATAGAGTTTGAGATCTCAATCTACGTGTAGCATATACTACGTGTAGCATATACTAAACTAGGTTCAGGGTAACCTACCCAGTGTTCTAACTGTCAAACCTTTGTCCGTCTTCCTCTGAGCAGATTCCCTGGATTCTCCAAGTCGGGGCCGGAGCTCTACCTCCTAGCCAAGCAACTGGTCAAGGGATCACAGAAGCTATCCATCTATGTATGTGTTTTATTACCTTTTATCTGTCATTAGGGGAAGACATAGTTGTGTTTGAAACTGCCACCACTAGTCTCTAGTTTATTAGCCGAGGTAACCGGTTATTAAATCAAATTTGCACTAGTGAAAAATCTTTTGACTTCTCCCAATATGGCGTAGCACATCGCTAACACACAATTCAATGACGTACAAGCCCTAATTGACCACCTTTCAGATATTTCACCTTTATTCATTTGTTTTGTCAGATTGTGGTGAGACCCACATGTTAAGCAGAAACCAAAACCGTGTGGGGTAGAAGCAGGCACTAGACATAAAGGAACCGGACAGGTTCAGTGGTTTGGGACCTATGTCCAAAACAAGGATCTTTGCCACCACCATCTCTGGCGAGAGGAAGCGAATGGGTGTCCAATTGTCACGGTCTTGTGACATGTGGGTGCTTCAAAGGTCAAAGGTCCTTTGTGTGGCTTTTTCTCAAAGTCACAATGTGTACATATCACCTAGCTCTTAGCCTAAAATAACCTCAATATACTCTGTAGCCAAGGCTGTTCAAAAGTGATTAAAATAATGTTATCACTACATCCTATTGATAACACTACTGTTATCAATAATTCCTAGTAATAGAAAATCTATATACCGGTATTATCTATAACTGATATATTCTTCAGTTATACAAATAGACTCTACGCCAGTCTGCGTCACACGGCTGCACAGCCAATTAGAGAAGACCGGAGACTGTTCCTCAACTCTGGAAGATCCTCCCGCTCACATACTAGGAGGGGCCCCTTGTGACCTCATCATGTTGTTCATTCATACGTCGTCATCCTGACACACCGATTAGACCTGTGGAGGTTGCCCTGTTTGTGAAGGGGTAAATGGACTGCATTTATACAGCGCTTTTTTTAACAACTGGCCACTCAAAGCTCTTTACAATATTGCCTAACGTCACAACATTCATGCACACACTGACGGCGGTATCAACCACGCAAGGCGACAGCCAGCTCGTCAGGAGCAGTTAGGGTGAGGGACAGGGACACCTCGACACTCAGCCGGGGATCGAACTAGCAACCTTGTAGTTACCAGCCAACACGCTCTACCTCCTGAGCCACATGCCGCCCTTTCTCCTGTGTCCCGGTAACATGTGAAGATCGGTAGTTACCCAGTATGGTAGTAAACCACTATGGTAGTAACCCAGTATGGTAGTAAACCACTATGGTAGTAACCAGTATGGTAGTAAACCACTATGGTAGTAACCAGTATGGTAGTAAACCACTATGGTAGTAACCAGTATGGTAGTAAACCACTATGGTAGTAACCCAGTATGGTAGCAACTAGGGCTGGGCGATTAATCAAATTTTGATCGCAATTGCGATTTTAGCATCAAATGATTACAAAATTAACATAATAAATTTTTTTTTTTTTTTAAATATATATACATTTCTTTTTTGATTATTATTTTTTTAATGTTTTATAGAAGGGCAGAAAAGCTGGATAAATATCTGTATCATTTTAGATTGGAACATTTTCTTTTTGACCATTTTGTGTATTTTTTGAAGGCAATATTTCAAAGTTCTCAGTTACAAAGTTTCTTTGGGGGAGAGACATGCTGAATAAATACACAATGTTCTCAAACTCAAAAATAATCGTGTGAATTTTCGTGATTTCAATATTGACCAAAATAATGGAGACTATGATTTTTCCCATAATGGAGCCGCCCCAGTAGTAACCCGGTGTGTCCCTGTGCTCAGATGGGCGAGGTTGGCCCGGTGTGGTCCTACCCCGACCACCAGCTGGACTGTGTGGTGGCCGACCCCAAGAAGGGCTCCAAGATGTACGGCCTGAAGAGCTACATCGAGTACCAAGTCACGCCCAACGTAAGCCACACCGCCGCCACCTGGTTCAACCTTTGGATCTCTGACATTTTGGAAGGAATAAACTAGGGATCAACCGATAGGGATTTTTCCTCAGCCTAGGCCGATGACCGATAGGCCAATCCCGATTTTCTTAAGACATTATTTGGAGCCGATACTGCTTTTTGCGCCCTCAAAAATTACACAATGATGATAACAAATGATACAAGACTCAATTTAAAAAAGCAACATTAAAAAAAGCATCATCAATAAAAATAAAAAATAAAAAAAAGTAATCTGCGGAATAATGCAGATGCACGTAATTATGCTATGTATATGATAAAACGGTCAATCATTAGAATAATCCCAACCCATCATTTAGTTTCCTACTTCCTGACTACATTTGGACATGCCGACGTGAGGCTTTTGTGATGCAATGTTTGTTTTGGATTGGCCGACTTATGGCCCTTACTAACTGAATGTTATCGTTTGGCAGACAACCAACAGGCCTGTCAATCACCGCTACAAGCACTTTGATTGGCTGTACGAGAGGCTGCTGGACAAACTCGGCTCAGCCATCCCCATCCCCTCCTTGCCGGACAAGCAGGTCACAGGTCAGTGGAAACGCCTCTCTCCAACCCCCCCTCACTTCCTCTCACTCTGACGCACTCACTGACTCACTCTCTCTCTTTCTCTTCCTGTCTCTATCTCCCCCTCACTTCCTCTCAATCACTTCCTGACTCACTGTCTCTCAGTCACTCACACTCGCTGACCTCACTGATTCTCTCTATCTCCCCCTCACTACCGCTCCCTCTCTCGCTCTCAAACTCAAACACTGACTCACTCACTCACTCACTCACTCACTCACTCACTCACTCACTCACTCACTCACTCACTCACTCACTCACTCACTCACTCACTCACTCACTCACTCACTCACTCACTCACTCTCTCCCCTATGTGCCCCCCCCCCCAGGGCGATTCGAGGAGGAGTTCATCAAGATGCGCATGGAGCGTCTGCAGGGCTGGATGACCCGGATGTGCCGGCACCCCGTGGTCTCCAGCAGCGAAGTCTTCCAGCTCTTCCTGACCTACAAGGACGAGAAGGTACCACCTCACACACCCTCACCCTACAGCTTATAGAAGAGCTACTCACAAATACAGGGCAAACTGGGAGGGTTTAACACAGTGGTGGTAGAACCAGCATCCTCAGTCTTATGAGTGAGTGTATTCTTGCTTTATCACTCATCCCAAGGGGACTTCCAAAAAACAGGCTTTGAGCATCGCTCACAAGCCATAATTATATTCCGTGCCAGGATTGATTGTGACTGTGGGATTCTGTTAGTGCCTTCCCCTTGAGTTGGAAGCAATCGCTAGAAACTCACCCTGGCCTTTACCAGGGAATACAGGCCTGCATGTTCCTTCTCCATTCGGTCTACCTCTCATGTATGTAAATGTTAGGTCTGTTTAACAAAATCACCCCTTCTTCATCTTAAAGGCGTTTGTAAAAACGTAGACACAGGAGCTTTGCCGCTCTCGCTCTCGTCACCAGCGTGCCACTGACCAGACGGAGGTCATGCTTGTCGATGGCGTTGCGTGTCGGGTCTTTGGGTCGTGTGTCTATTCTCCCATGGAGAGTGGCTCACCCATGACGTGGTGCTGACGGTGTTGATGGTGTTGCAGGACTGGAAGACGGGGAAGAGAAAAGCGGAGAAGGACGAGACGGTGGGGGTGATGATCTTCGCCACCATAGAGCCCGAGGCCCCCGACCTGGACCCCATCGAAGTGTGAGTAGGCTGGGCTCCCCCCGCTGTCAGCAGGGGCCCTGGGCTCCCCCGCTGTCAGCAGGGGCCCTGGGCTCCCCCGCTGTCAGCAGGGCCCTGGGGGTGGCATGGAGGATGGGGGTCTTGACAAAAGTGTATGCCTGTGTGTGTGTGTGTGTGTGTGTGTGTGCAGGGAGCAGAAGTGCGACCAGTTCAGCAGGTTTACTAAAGCGATGGATGACGGGGTGAAGGAGATCCTCACCGTGGGACAGGAGCACTGGAAGAGATGCACAGGACGTATGTACACACACACACACACACACACACACACACACACACACACACACACACACACACACACACACACACACACACACACACACACACACACACACACACACACACACACACACACACACACACACACACACACACACACACACGTGTAAACACACACACAGAGACTTGCAAACATACACACTCGCACATGCACGCGCAAACACCCTTAACACTTACGCACACACTACAATCTTAACACTTGCACACACTACACCCTTTAACACTCAAACAGACACAGTACACACACAAACATAAACACTTACGCACACCCAAATCTCCCCCGTGGGAGAAATATAATGACTATTATCATGACTTCTCTACCTGTACTACTAATTAGAGACCCAGTATCACCTACCTGATGTGGCTTGCCTTTGTGTGTGTGTGTGTGTGTGTGTGTGTGTGTGTGTGTGTGTGTGTGTGTGTGTGTGTGTGTGTGTGTTGTGTGTGTGTGTGTGTGTGTGTGTGTGTGTGTGTGTGTGTGTTAACGTTAATGTAAATGTTTTTCATCCTCTTCCCATTCACAGCGTTACCTAAAGAGTACCAGAGGATTGGCAAGGCCTTTCAGAACCTCTCCTCAGTCTTCAACAGCAGCGGATACCAAGGTAGGAGCACAGAACGACCGAACTGTAACTCTTGACTAGGAAACCGTACAAGAAGCTAAACCAAAGATGCTGATACACAGGTTCCTGGCCAGCGTCCTCACAGTGTTTATAATCACTGACACAATAGTCGGAATAGTACGAGATGATCTAAAGCAGGATTTGTCAACCTGTGGTGCGCGATGGTACTGCAGGAGGTGCAGGATTTATTTTTAAGATACTAATTTGCAATAATGTATAATATAAAATAGATAATTGAAAATAAATAATGTATTATGTGTATTCCATAATATATTTTCCATTCTAATTAATACTAATTATTGCCGTTATAATTGCGTATGAAGGAAGTGCTGGCACTCTTTGCCTGGCCACTGCATATGTATTTATTCTTCACCGTTTAACTACTATGCTGTATGAGGTGGTTCACGAAAAGGTCTTCATGACCCTTCTGTGCGACATTTAGCTAACCCATGAGCTCCCTTCTGCCCTCAGGAGAGGCAACGCTGACAGACGCCATGACAGCGGCGGGCAAGACCTACGAAGAGATCGCCCTGATGGTGGCGGAGCAGGTACACACACACACACACACACACACACACACACACACACACACACACACACACACACACACACACACACACACACACACACACACACACACACACACACACACACACACACACACACACACACACACACACACACACACACACACACACACACACACTCTCTCAGGTTGGTTTCAATGCTCGTCCGGCTTGACCAGCAGCTCTGACCCCACTGGTGTTGAACCAAGCTTTTGTTTCTATCGTTTGTGTTTTCAATGTTTACAGTCAGCCTGCATGCATGCACTGCTGGTGCCTTGCAGCTGTGGATTGGTGTGTGTGCGTGTGCGTGTGCGTGTGCGTGGTAATCCGGTTTCATAGCGAATGGCCAGGAGTTCTTTGTGTTTATTGTTTATTGAAGGCTTTTTAAATGAAGGTCTCTGGGGAGTGTTGCAGGTCATAGCACCAGCAGAAAGCTGTTCTGTGTTTGTGTTGTGGGAAGCCTCTTCAAATTGGGATTTAATACTTGTGGTGTAGGGCAAATGCGCTTGTTCTTTGTGCGGTTGGATAATCAGTGGCTAGCTCTTCTCCCTATTATTAACTTTGAGTTAATATTATTGATTGGGGGCCGTAGACTAACACGGGCGGCTAATCAATTCATACCGTCAATGTGCCAAATATAACATGTATACCAATGGGTCTCCCAAGTCCTTATTTTTTACAGTCTAAAACGGCAGTAAAGGAGAATCTTTAAGAGGCTGTTTTTTGTTAAACATTTTCAAGCTATCACAATCTTTATCAGCACTTATCAACACACACACACAACACACACACACACACACACACACACACACACACACACACACACACACACACACACACACACACACACACACACACACACACACACACACACACACACACACACACACACACACACACACACACACACACACACACACACATCAATCTCACAAATGTCGCAATCTGTTCTTGACCACAACAATGCTGTCTCTTCTGGAGAATATAGTAACGCCATCCTGTGCCGTTTCCCTCCCTGTGAGTCGGCACATCCTCGCTCTGCCCTTAAGTCCGCTGTCTTAGATTAAGCCTTCTGCTTGTGACGAGTTCACAGCCTTCAAACTTCAACATTTGGTAATAACAACTTCTTTTTTTTTTTTCCTAATCGATGACGGCTGTTTTGCTTTTGTTGTGACTGGGTCTTCGCTATTCCTTCGGTATATTGTGCAACACATCCATGTTCAATTGCCTGAGAATGCTCTTGTTTTGATATCTTGTGTAATGAAATTAACCTCTGGACGTTGTTTTAAGCTGCATCCACTGGGTGGATTCCTCTGGTAAACATGCGTTTGTTTGTTATAGTATCTAATCGTCTAGTGGTTGGTTTTTACTGTCTGTTGCATAATAAGTCCCTTTTTTAATTATTGTAACAATTAAGAAAATATGTGGTGTAGGAGAATTAGAGTTCACCCTAAGTTGCATACGGTTACAGTCTTTAAAAAGTGTGTGTGTGTGTGTGTGCGTGTGCGTGTGCGTGCGTGTGTGTGTGTGTGATGTATTTCCAGCCGAGGAAAGACCTCCACTTCCTCATGGAGACCAACAATGAATACAAAGGCCTCCTGGGATGCTTCCCGGACACCCTCGCAGTCCATAAGGTACTTTTAGCCCTGACACCTGATAAAAACCTAGAAAAACAAGACTGACTTTCCACGGTGATGGAGAAAGCGCTGAACGACCTAAACTCTTATTTCTCTCGCTACCGTCAGGCGGGCATAGAGAAGGTGAAGGAGGGGGACAAGCTGGTGGCGACCAGTAAGATCAGCCCCCAGGAGAAGGTCACTATGGCGAAGCGAGTGAGCACCATGTCGTACACATTACAAGGTAACGCTCCGGGCAACCCGCATTGTCCCCGTTTACTGCTGTTCCTCTTACTCCTGAAAAGCGCGGTCGTAGATTGAAATCTTACAGACTGACACCTCTATTGCTGCTCTTTACCCACAGCCGAGATGAACCACTTCCATAGCAACCGTATCTATGACTACAACCGTGTCATGCAGCTCTATCTTGAGGAACAAGCCAAATTTTACGAGACGGTAATAGCGAAGGAAGTTTTCTGCGCACAGACTATTGATTATTGTTCATATAGCTCATTTGGATCTCTATCGCCTTCCTGTTTCTGAAAATGACAGTCTTTTGTCTTTTTCTTCTCCATCTCCCTCGCTAGATTGCAGAGAAGTTGAGGCAAGCGCACGCCCAGTTCACCACCATGTAGAGAACGGAAGCATTTAGCCGAGGATGAAGTCGGCTAAACGCCAAGCGACATGTCTGTCTCTTTCTCTTTTTTTTCTCCCTCTCCTCTCCTCTCCTCTCCTCTCCTCTCCTCTCCTCTCCTCTCCTCTCCTCTCTCCTCTCCTCTCCTCTCCTCTCCCCTTTAGTTTCTATCCCTCTCTTTTGAACCCAGCGTCACATGCTTTGCGTGAAAGCACTTCCACACTACTTTACCCCCCCCCCCCCAGTGGATTGAAGGAGTGTTGCCGTGGGAAATCGATTCGGAAAGAGGACGTTCGCTATATAAGCACAGCACTGCCTTAGTTTGTCAGCATGTCATTTCCGCTCTGGTCTGTGTTGTCATTGCTCTGTGCTCTCACTATCCGTTTGGTCACACTTGAGGGATTCTACGTTTCCTCATTTCAAGGAGGCAGCAGACTTGAGAAAGAAGGACGGTATGGAGAACGCGTGCGTGCGTGAGTGTGTGTGTATGTGTGTGTGTGTTGGGGGTGTGGTACACACTATTGGCTGTGCCTTACTCCTCCCTTGTACTTCACTTCCTCATCCACTAACAGGAAGTCCCACCCCTTTTCTTTGAATGCGCCTTCCCATGGGAGCTCTCGGATGCTTGGCTTTCCTCCCCCTCTCCCCCGATGACCTCAACGTTTACTGTTTACTCTGGAAGAGCGGAAGTCCCATGACCTTCAAACATACTAATAATACACTTTCACGCCTTGAGATGATAATGCACTTAACTTGAGGGGATTTCTCTGTCATGCCTTGTTCGTAGAAGCCAAACGTCAGAGGAAACCTGTTGAATCCCAGTGCCAAACCCAGTGGACAACCCCACTGCTTTTTAAAATGCCCCTTTGTGTGTGTGTGTGTGTGTGTGTGTGTGTGTGTGTGTGTGTGTGTGTGTGTGTGTGTGTGTGTGTGTGTGTGTGTGTGTGTGTGTGTGTGTGTGTGTGTGTGTGTGTGTGTGTGTGTTTTTCTTATAACCGAGAGCAATTCGTTTTAAGTAAGCCCCTGAAGGTGTAGGATATGATATTTGTTAACGTTAAATAAAAAGAAGACAAAAATTTGAGCGTGGTGGGGAAGGGAGGGGTGGTCGAGTTGGGACTGAGCCATGAGATATTTCTGCTTGCTTTTTCACTGCTCAGTATTCAATCAATTTCTTATTTCATTCTGTCAACACTTGTTTTCATATCACTTGAAAAAATGCAAATATATATATATAATATATATTCTATTTGATCTGTCCTTTGCTTTTCGGGTCATATTGGAATGGCCGTTTTACGTATATATGGACGAGCAAAAAATCCAGTTATTGATTTATTAAACAGTGATTTGTATTTACTACGACTACGCTTCTGTCCTTGTGTCAACTTTGTAAGGGACGAACAGCAACATGACATAAATATCTGCTCCTTCACTGCAAGCACAGCCCTTATTTCATTCAGATTTGATTTTTCTTTTGCACGTGGAGAGGGACAGGAATGAGAATGAGTCGGTGGCTTGTTCGAAGAATCAAAGAGCGTGTTTGTGCGCTCTTTGAGGTGGCGGTGGTGGGGTGGAACCTTGTGATACCACCCTAGTCTCGCGAGAACAGGGTGGAACCTTGTGATACAACCCTAGTCTCGCGAGACCGGTAGTCAGCAACGCCCGACTGCGAAAGGGGCTGGGCGGGGCCGCGCTGTGAATGGAGCGCTTCTTCGTGCAGTGGACCGTCTACTGGCATCAGGTGCAGCTGGATGTATAGCGGGCATAAGCCGGCCCGACGCGGAAGACTTGGCCCGATAGGGAATCTAAACAGTGCGGTCTTTCTTCTCGACACACTCCCGCCACTCTCCCGTCCAGTCCAGTTGCTATTTAGTTATTTATTTCCCCTTCAGCACGTTTCGAATGTAACGAAGCTTCAGCCCTTTGTATTCGTTGTGATTGAAACGAGTAGTCATTTTAGAGGCTAAGAAGGAATTGGCCTAATAATAGGTAGGCTAATTAATTAATCTTGCAACAGAAACGATAAAAAATTTCGCCCTGGGATTAACATGAAAGTAAAAAAATATAATCTTTAATGTAGGTCTACATTAATTATTTAACTAGACAAAATGTATTTATGTTAATTATTAATTAAGTTGTACAAGTTAATTAAGGAAATAGTGCTCATGTTAATAAATGTAGGCTATACATTATTGGAAAGGCTTGGGGATTACTTTAAACCACTTCCCCTTACCCCTATGCTAATGATATATTATAATGCTAATAACTGCATGAACTAATGTAAATTCATGATTAATAATGTAGCCTTATTATCATTATTATTATGCACCCTAAACCTGCGTTGTTTAGCCTATCTTTCATGCCCTCTACCAATGGTGAATAAGTAGAGGGTAGTTAGGCCCACATCTTCACTTCACATAACGGTGACATTGACATGGCCGTGTTAAGATGGTCATGGTCCAGAATTGTGGAATTCTATAAACGCAGTCCTCTTGAGATAGACGCAATCAGCTTGAAACTCACCCTGGCATTCATCGTACAGGGAATACTGGCCTACACGCTGTTTCCACAAAGAGAACTTCAATAAGTATACTTCTCAGTGAATTTAGTATTTCAATTCAGATAGTACTGTCATTATATCTCTTTATTAATAATAAACAGTTCAGGGCTGTATTCTGATTCAAACAAAAGGTCAAATAAAGGTGATTGTATTTGGTGTATACAATTACGTTAAAAGGAAATAGTTAATTGTTGTGCATTTCACTGTTTTTGTGCATATATAGGCCTACTGTACAACAGCGAAATGAATGGCTTGTAAAAAACCAATTTAATTGCCACTAGACATCCAAATTAAATTTCAGTAGGCCTAGAGGTTAAAAGAAAAAGGTAAATATTATATCCAGCAGCATTCACAGTTTAACTGTTTCTTAATAGGTACAACGCTCATGTAGTCACTCGGCCATCTTATAACCTTCCCTCCATTACATCCAACCACATTATATAGGCCTACCTAAGGGTCCGAATAAAGTGTCAGAGTAATATAAAGTCTACAAAATAAGTGTACAAAATAATAATACAAAATAATAGTCGACTCCCTCCCGTCCCCCGCCCACTGAGGGACCCGGTGTATAAATGATGCGTTATGAGGACATGTGATATACAGTATGAGTCCGTATATCAAGCGCTGGGGACATGTTTAATCAACTTCGAAATATCGTGTATTCAGCTCCAGAAAGGTCCGTGTCCAGGTACTCAAGCACTACTCAGACGATCCTCCGGCCCATGCTCCACTCCGGTGGAGAATCACCAAAGCCAAATCAAAAGGTTCTAAGATATCTTAAAAGTTTGTATTGCGGCTGTGATCGCACGATTAAAGTTTCACAACCACAGTTTGGCGATCTGTCCATGTCCCGATTGGTGCGTCGCCACGGTGGTGGAGTAACTGGGGTTGTGTTTATGGGCCGTCGTCGCTGTGATGTCAGGGCGACAGGCGGGGTCGGAAGTATCGCGGGCGGATCATCATGGTGACCTGGCGGAGGGAGTAGTAGTCGGAGTCCCTCCAGGAGTACCACACGATGCCGTCAGGGCCCAGCGGCCCGCGCGCCCTGGGGCTGTAGCGCCCCCCCTGGTGAACACACAGACATACACATAAACACATAGACAGACAGACAAACACACACACACACACACACACACACACACACACACACACACACACACACACACACACACACAAACACACAACACACACAACACACCACACACACACACACACACACACACAACACACACACACACACACGCATAGACATACATATAGAAACAGACAAAACACACAGAGAGACACATACATGCATACACATAAACACACAAGCATACAGACATACATACACATGCACACAGACATATACACACACAGACATAAACACACATACAGATATGGAAGCACATACATGTACACACACAGACATCAACACACATGCTTAGACACACACAGACATAGGCCCACACGCAAACACACACGCACACACAAATACAGGTCAAATGAACACACACTCTACCGCTTAGCGACCTCCTAGCCTTGTGAGCCAGCGAGGCCTACATCCTGTCCACTACCCACAACCCCCCTCACCCTGTAGTAGACCCCGTTGAGGTTATAACCCCCCCCCGTCCCCCTCACCCTCACCCGGTAGTAGGCCCCGTTGAAGTTATAACCCCCCGTCCCCCTCATCCGGTAGTAGACCCCGTTAAGGTTATACCCCCCCTCGCCCTCACCTGGTATTAGACCCCGTTGAGGTTATAACCCCCCCTCTCGCCTCACCTCACCCGGTATAGACCCGTTGAGGTTTATAACCCCCCCGTCCCCCGTCCCCCTCACCCTCACCCGGTAGTAGACCCCGTTGAGGTTGGCGTAGAAGCACTGGTTGTACCACCAGCCGCCGTGGGAGATCTCGGCGCAGATGTTCCCGCTGTCGGGCGTGCTGAAGGACTGCTTGTCGTGGTACCAGCTGAAGGAGTCCTGCACCGAGCCACTGAAGCCGCTCACGTGGAGCCGGTACTGGTGCTCTTCATCCTCCACGCTGGGGGGGGGGGGGCACGGACGTACACACATGTACACACATGGATGAATGTGTACACACGCATGCATACACATGTACACACCCACACATGTACGCATACGTACACACACACACACATGTACGCACACACATGTACACAGACGTTCACATACGCACACGTACGCACACATTACGTACACATTACGTACACGCACACAAGTACACACACGTTACCACAGATAAACATACACATACAGTAAGTACTGTACGTACACACATAGACACACACGTTCAGATGTACAAATGAGAGCACGCACGCACACACACACGTACACAAACGCGCACACACGTACACATACATCAATGTACAAAGTCATGCACACACACCTGCATAAGTACACTCAAGCATACACACGCGCACACACATGTACAATAAATAAGCGGGCAGATTTCCATTGTTTTTTGGTAATGGGTCCTCTGTTTCAGGGGGCCGTGGTGTGTGCGTGCCCACGTGCCAGGCCCACCTGAAGCTCTGGTAGAGCGCGTGCTTGTGCTTGTTGCTCCAGTCCTCCAGCTCGATGCGCAGGCTGTACTCCCCCTGGGTGCTCAGGTCGTGGATGTGGTCGTTGCCGAGCCAGAACTCTGTGTTCAGGTCCCCAAAGCCCTCCCTGTAGTCCCGCCAGGACCGGTCGAAGCTCACCGTACCGTCGGCCCGCCGCTGGAACACCGTCCAGCCGCCGCCTGGTGGGGGAGGTAGGTGTTGGTGTGTGTGTGTGTGTGTGTGTGTGTGTGTGTGTGTGTGTGTGTGTGTGTGTGTGTGTGTGTGTGTGTGTGTGTGTGTGTGGGGTGGGTGAGGGATGGGAGAAAGAGGGGAGCAAGGGTGAGGCCTAGATATAGTGGTGCATTGGTGTACTTATTTGTGTGTGTGTGTGTGTTTCTAAGTTTGTGTGTGTGAGTGAACGGTTTGTGTGTTTGTGAGAGACGTGTGTGTGTGTGTGCGTGTGTGTGTGTGTGTGTGTGTGTGTGTGTGTGTGTGTGTGTGTGTGTGTGTGTGTGTGTGTGTGTGTGTGTGTAGTGTGTGTGTGTGTGTGTGTGTGTGTGTCTCTGTGAGTACGTGTGTCTCTGTGTCTCTATTTGTGTGTGTGTGACGTGTGTTTGTGATACATAGAGGCAGGATCTCGTAAGGTGCCGGGTCCAATATCCGTAGCCTAACCCTTAGGCATCCCTGAGCAGGATCACCCTAAGCCCTTCACTGTGAGTCCCCTTGGCCCCAGCATCCACTAATGGCCTGAATGGAGACTGTAACTCTTGGTCCAACTGACCGTCTGTGTCCATGTCACAGTAGACCTCCACAGGCATGCCCCCGTGGGCTGGCACCACCGTGTAGAGCCCAGAGCGCCTCACCCCGTTGTAGTAGATGGTGGCACAGTCGATGGGACAGCTCCGCACATGCTGTACCTCTGAGAGGACAAGGAGAATAACGTGCAACCGCCGCAGTGGTGAGTTGAGGTATTGCAGTTGGGTTCTGGCCACCTGGTGGTCCACATGGGTAGTGTTTTTCTACACTTTTGTGCATCGTGTGCGTCTATGTGTGTGTTTGTGCCCACATGCTTGCATGTACGTGTCTGTGTGTGCGGGCCCAAGTGCCAACGTGTCTGTGTGTATGTGTGTGTGCATGTTTGTGTGAGTATGTCTCTGTGTATGCCCACATGTAAGCATCTGTGTGTCTGTGTCTGTGTGTATGCCAACGTGTGGGCAAGTTTGTGCGTGTCTATGTGCCCACATGATTGCGTGTGTGTGTGTGTGTGTGTGTGCGTTTGTGTGTGCACACATGCGCATGCTTGCTTGCGTGTGTGTATGTGTGTGTGTGTGTGTGTGTGTGTGTGTGTGTGTGTGTGTGTGTGTGTGTGTGTGTGTGTGTGTGTGTGTGTGTGTCTGTGTCTGTGTCTGTGTGTGTGTGTTTGTATTTGTGTGAGTGTGTACCTGGGTGCAGGGCTTCCTGGGCGTTCATGAGGGGGTTGGGTCTGACGATGTTGATCATGCAGCCGGGGTTCCGCGTCTGACGATGTTGATCATGCAGCCGGGGTTCCGCTTCACCGACTCCATCAGCACCGTCAGGTTGTGGAGCTGGTCCTGAACCGCAACATCATCACCGCCTTCATCACCACCACCATCATGACCACCACCACCACCACCACCATGACCACCACCACCACCACCACCACCACCACCACCACACCACCACCGACCACCACCACCACCACCACCATCATGACCACCACCACCATCATGACCACCACCACCACCACCACCACCACCACCACCACCACCACCACCACCACCACCACCACCACCACCATCATCACCACCACACCCACCAAGTGGTTCCCAACCTTAGGGTCGGGAACCACTTGGGGTCCCCTTATATGCGTATATGGGGTCCCAGGAGATTGCTGACAAGCTATAAATAGTGTGGCAGAAAGATGCGATTGAGTTCACCTGGGGAGGACGTTGATTTATAATGGCCGATCGCACCTACATCTGGTGGCGTAACATAACCTCCTTAACACAGTGCCCAATCTACGTGTTGATGATGAAGAAGCCTTGGCCACACGTGTTACCTGCAGCTCCAGGATGAGCGAGCCCTGCAGCTGCAGTGCATTGGTGGCCTCGACGTAGCGCATCTCCAGCTCGCTGAAGTGCTGCTCCACCGTGGCGTTCACCTGATGCTTCTCTTCGTTCTGGCGAAGCAGACAGGATCAGTGTTGAGCGACAAACACACACACTGGAGGATTGAACTCACTGCATCGGGCGTCGACACGTCAACAAACACCTCGTTGACGTGTCGACAAGCACGTCATCGACATGTCAACAGACACGTCATTCACATGTCGACAAACACGTCTACACATCCACAAATCCATACTGGTTTTGTCAGCAAACAAAGCCACCATTGCTGCATCAGTATGACTCCCATAGTGTACATATGGGAGTCAGAGACATACTCCATAGACTCAAGCAAACACTTAACACACTGCTACCATCCAACTGGGTCTCACTTACCCTTCTATACAACTTATAAGTGTGTACCTTACTCTATGTACCTTTCATGTACGTACCTTACCATATGTATCTTATGTTTACGTACCTTACCATATAAATCTTATATGTGTGTAACCTTACCATATGTATCTTATATGTATGTAGCCTACAGATACATGACATGGAGCCACTGAACACAGTGGCTCCATGTTGAGAAGTAGTGTGTTCAACAGGCTCTTCCTGCGGTCTATTCCTAGCCCGGGATAGGAAGGATAACCTTAACTCCCATTACCCAGCGTGGCCCCGCATGGTGCGCTCTGCCCCTGTCCAGTGTTGCCAGAATGGGCCAGATTTCCCGCTCCATCTGGCAACCCTGGCTAGCTGCCCCTAGCCAGGGTTGCCAGATTGGGCAGGGAAATCTGGCCAAATCTGGCACCACAGTTAGGTCCCCCACATCGCTGGCTTCCATCCCACCTGCCTCCCGGGCTAACTAACAGGCGAACAGGCTAACATGCTAACAGGCTAACATGCTACAGGCTAACAGGCCCAGCCTCTGCCCTGTTGCCAGGAGCGTACAGCAGGAGGCACATGGCCCAGGCTAATCCCGTTAGCCAGGTAGGTCAGCGCCTGTGAGGTCAGCGGCCCCCGTGGGCGGAGGGACTGCAGGCCCTTTATAGATATGACTGTGCACACCTTACATGATCCTACCTTACTGCATGTGTCGTATATGTAGGTACCTTACTGCATGTATCTTGCGTGCCCATACCTTATTGTATGTACCTTATCCGATTCACCTCACCATATGTACTCTACTCTATGTTCCTAACATATATGTGTATATACATGTGTATTTACATGCATGTCCCTTAACATATGTATTCGACTGTATATGTACCTTACAAGTGTCTACCATATGTTAACCACATGCTTGCTGGAATGAACAAGGCTACAACATCACTTCTACATGTTTTATGTTGTGTAGGTTAAGTCTGATAATACTAATCATAACAATGATTTGATTTGACGTAGGTAACATGGAAAGTGTTTTGGATAACTGTACAGTCATGAGACAAAACCAAGAGATTTGACACAGTTTTGGTGTGAAAAACCAAACAATAGTTTGGTTTTCTGGAGAGAAAACTGAACAATATTTCAAGTCACAGCCAAACCCAAATAGACGTATTCTCCCTCCCTCCCTCCCTCCCTCCCTCCCTCCCTCCCTCCCTCCCTCCCTCCCCGCAGCAAACCTACGTCATCCTTCCGTCGACTTACCCTTCCTAAATCAGACGGGCCCTAAATCATTTAGTAGCTTTGCGTCTGACCACGCCGACCTCTGACCCCTCACTCCCCTCTGTTAAAGCAGCCCCGCCGGCCGTCCTACCTGGTGCTCCAGGGCCTTAATGCGGTGCCGGTGGCTCCTGAGCTCCTGCTGCAGCTGGCTCACCGTCTCCTGCAGGGCAGCCACCTGCTGCTTGCGCTCCTGGTTCTCGTGGAGCCAGTAGGACACCTCGTCTGTGCAGCGGAACATGTCCGGGCACCGCTTCTCCTCCAGCTGGGGCAAGGTGGCCACCAGCCGGCACATCCCGTCCTCCAACACCTGGTGGGTGGAGGTGGTGGTGGTGGTGGAGGTGGTGGTGGTGGTGGTGGTTGTGGTGGTGGTGGGTGGTGGTGGTGGTGGGTGGTGGAGGCGGTGGTGGAGGTTGATAGTAGGGGGTGGATAGTTGGGGGAGGTGGGGGAGGTGGGTGGAGGTGGAGGTGGGGGGTGGTGGTGGGTGGTGGAGGCGGTCGTGGAGGTGGATAGTTGGGGGAGGTTGGTGGAGGTGGAGGTGGTGCATGTTGGATGGAGATGGTGGATAGGCGGTGGTGGGTGGAGGTGGTCGATGGAGGTGGGGGTGGTGGGTGGAGGTGGTGGATGGTGTGTGTTGGGTGGAGGTGGGGGATGGTTTGTGGTGTGTTGTGGGTGGAGTAGGTGGGTGAGGGTGGCGGGGGGAGGTGGTGCATGTTGGATGGAGGAAGTGGATGGCGGATGGGTGGAGACGGGAGTGAAGGTGGAGATGGGGATTATGGGGGTGAATGCGGGAGGAGGACGGGTTGTAGATCGTCAAATACAAGAATGTCAGCATCACCAATAACAACTACCACCACAACAACAATAACATCCACATATAGGTGGTGCATGTGTTTGAGAATGGAGATCACACATTGCACGCATCCAAGCATACACACGCACACATGCACACACACTGTGTTTCTCAGAAGTGGGGCGTTGTTGTTGTGTGAGTTCTAAAGCACAGGAACTGAGAACTAAGTGGTGTTGCTTCTCTACCCGCTGTCAACACAAGTGTCAGCTCCACACTTTACAAAGGCCCAGTCCATTAAACTCTGCCCCTCAACAGACAGCGTGTTGGACCATCTTGTGAATAAAAAAAAAAAAAGTGAATTTGTATTCCTCTTAAGAATCGGGTACTGTTTACGTCAGCAGGTGAAGTTGCAATAAAAAACGTGTAATGGCTATAATTCCTCCCTCAATTGACATTTAAATACAACTTCAACATGTGGACATGCCTGCGTGGAAATGTCAAACAGCTACGAACTGTAACTACCTTTACAGCTTTCTTCTGCCTCTGCTGAGCAACTCCTACAGCAAAAACACACACACACCTACCCCGACACATGGTACAACCCGTACATGGTATAGCCCGTACCTGGTTGGTGTACTCCCCGCACTGGGCTCCCCCGCCGTTGCGCGTAGTGGTAGGGTCCGGGCTGTCTGCTCCGGCCCCCGGGACCAGGATGAAGACGATACAGAGGGCGGTCCACATGCTGGGGGGGCTGACGTGGAAGGGGAGGGGGGACGCGGAGGTCATGGCGGTCTACTACTGCGCTCCTGCCTGCCTGTAGCGAGGCAGGCCTGGAGCCGGGAGGGCTGCCTGCCCCATGCACGCCTCTGTTCTGTCTCCCTGGAGGGACACACCAGATATCCCTTTAATTAGGAGGTTGGGGTTCGGGCGGCAGTAGCCCAGGGGGTAGAGCTGGGGTTGGCTGGTAACCGGAAGGTTGCTGGTTCGAACCCGGCTCCCCCTGTCTGAGTGTTGAGGTGTTTCCGGGCAAGACGCCTCTCCCTCACTCCCTCATCTCTGGGTGTGGTGTCCCCTGTCTCTAAACGCTATACGAAGGAACCATGATGTTAACCCACCATGACTCCCGAGGGGACTCGATTTCCTTTCCCTTCCCTTTTCAAGTGTACACCAAGTATCTATTCATGTCTTTTTTTGTAATATTTGATTTCACAAAAGGAAGAAGACGAAAGGCTGACAGCGGCTGATGGTGGAGTCTCGCGTCTTGCTCTGTCAGCCACGTGCGGTTCATGAACTTAAGACCGTGATCCTCTCAGTGTGAATCTGTCCTTAAGTGGGTAAGCAAACCAACCGACAACAAACACACACAAACACATACACACACACGCACACATACACATGCATTCATATACACACGCACACACACACACATGCATGCATGCACACACACACATACACACACACAAGTACACACACACACATGCATGCATATATGCATGCACAAACACACACACACAAACACACGCACGCATGTACACGCACACAAACGTTCACTCTCAGAGCCAGTTAAGGCCGCTCCTCGCGCTAAATGTCCCGCAGCAGCAGGTGTTCTTCAACTCTGCACTGCCGTCTCCATGTGTCTCACAGGTTCCTAAACTAAATCAACCCCAACAATGAGCCAGCAACAATAACAGCAGCACAGCAGTAACAGCAGCACCGAGCTAGCGCCACAGCTCACAGTACAACACACTCCAGCTAATTCCTTAGTAACCTCTCTGGAGGGAACATGTACATCGTACCTGTAGTCTTAGCCTTTTCTACTGTGGCGCTACTCACCCCGGTCGCTGATCTCCTAGCCCGGGCCTGGTGCATATCTGTCCGGGGATGACTCCCCATATCCCTCACTGGGTTGTCCCTTCTCTCGGCCGTCTGTTTCTCCTTTGCTTTGGTTCAGTCCTACTGCATCTTACTCAACCCCCCCACCTCCACCACCACCGTGAGTCTCACATATCTCACCCCCCCCCCCCTATCTCTATCTCTCTCTCGCTTTCACAAACTCTCTCTCTCTCTCTCTCTCTATCTCTCTCTCCTCTCTCTCTCTCTCTCTCTCTCTCTCTCTCTCTCTCTCTCTCCTCCTCCTCTCTCTCTCTCTCTCTCTCTCTCTCTCTCTCTCTCTCTCTCTCTCTCTCTCTCTCTCTCTCTATCGCCAAGCTGCATTGTAGACATCTTAGCCCCCTAATCCTCCTGTAAGTGGATTCCCACTGAGAACCGGGTGGTCAGAGAGGTACAGAGTAGACAAAATATACAGTAGAGCACGTATACAGTAGATTAGGTTTACAGCAGAGAATGTGTACAGTAGAGACAGTTGAAAAGTGAAAAGCATTTGGCTGTGCCACTGGAAATATACAAGCACAAAATATAAAAATGCTTACTATAACTGATTATAAACTTCAGCGTGAGTCTTGTGGATTTGGGAAAAGGATAGATGATATTTGAATCAATATTTGATTTTTAAGTTTAAAAAGTTATAAAAAAAATATGGATTTTAAAAAGAGGCCCTGGAAATGGGGAAAATCTAGGTTGTTAGCTTTAGAAAGACAATTTTCTAACGGTTTCCTGATCTTATCATAAAGCACATCCAAATGTAGAAATGAAGTTTGGTCAACAGACTGTGGTGGTGGAGGCGTATAAGTGCAGTATAGGTGTAACCCAATAATGTAATCCCGCTCAAGAGCAGGGGTAATTCGATGGCGAGCGCCTCTGATCCTCTTAAACATGTAGAGCCACACCTCTCACCGTCATAAGCTCGCCTACTTCCTGCCCTGAGATGGAACTGGTGATGAACTACTGAAGTCTTGGTAGAGCTTCAGACCTCCAGGTCTAGTGATCAATTAACGCTGATCGGAGATTGGTTGGAAAATTCCCAGCAACTGCTTTAAAATGTGTGGAGGGATCTACAGTATGTGGTGTTTGGGGATGTTGCTCACATTTAACAAGATAATATTAATTTCTTATTACTTATAATAGCCTACTATTAATACTAATGATAATATACAAATGATAATAATTACTCAGAAGAGCTAAAAGAAATGTGGTTACGATGTTACGACAATTTTATCGACTATAGGCTTACAATTAAGCTCTCAAAAATGATTTTCATAGTTTGTGTAAACTCAATTTTCCTGAGTTAGTTTAGAAAATAAATGAGTTTAATGAGAATTAAAATAAAATAAAAATGTCTAACTTCTGCCACTTAAAGGGGAACTATGAACTTTGGCCATTTCTTCGCTGTTTTCTTGGTTTGCGCTCGCATTGAGCTCCCCCTACAGTCTTCTTTTTTTTATTCACGCTATTCCTGAAAAGCTCGCCCAACGTTTACTCATGTCTGGCCTCTCTGTTGGTCAGTTTCTCTTATTCTGTTTCTCCGACATTGGGTTTCTCGGTCTCTTTTTAGTCGGCTGATCCATGATGAATGTAACAATCCCATCGGTACTTGTGTTTAAATCTAACCGGTTCCGTGTTTGTGGGTCTGCAGCCGTAAAAACAATTTGGTGCTTCGCGGGACCAAAGATTCCCGCGAGAGTGGGCCGCGGGTCGCCGGCAGAAACTTGCATATTCCCTTTTTCCGCCAAGATGCTTCTACGGGGAGTCAAAACAGCGACCAATCGACCAATAAAGGGTTTTAGAACCATCACAATGACTTAACCTGTTATATTAAGGTAAATTAAACCAAAAAAGTTGCATAGAAGTTGCATAGTTCCCCTTTAACGGCATACCCTTGCGGATATTGAAACACTTCTTAAGAAATCCGCACGGTGGCAGTGTTGCACCTTAGTGGTTTTATGTCATTCCTAATTCTTTCAGCTCATTTAACAGTCTCGGTGCCCAGCTGTGTTAAAATGTTGTATCATTTTTTTGAAAGCCTCTTAACCTCCTTGATGAAAGCCATTAAAATTAAATAAATTAAAAGGCCTGGTGTAATTAAAAAGCACATGACTGTTGGAAAATGCTTAATTTCAAGGACATGGCTTGTTGCTTTTTTTGCATGAGTAATTACATTTATGCCCTCATTTTGACATCTCGCAAATATTTGATGGGAGACGACAGTTTGACAGGATACAGTGACGGCTATGTTGGAGGAAGGTATGTGTGTGTGTGTGTGTGTGTGTGTGTGTGTGTGTGTGTGTGTGTGTGTGTGTGTGTGTGTGACTGCATGTGTGTGCGTCTGTGTGTGTTTGTAGTGTGTGACTGCATGTGTGTGCGTCTGTGTGTGTGTGGTATGTTGTGTGTGGAGGAAGGTGTGTGTGGTGTTTTGTGTGTGTGTGGTGTGTGTGTGTGTGTGTGTGTGTGTGTGTGTGTGTGTGTGTGTGTGTGTGTGTGTGTGTGTGTGTGTGGGAGTGTGAATGTGTGTATGTGTGTGTGATTGCATGCAAGCGTTACTGTGTGTGTGTGTGTGTGTGTGTGTGTGTGTGTGTGTGTGTGTGTGTGTGTGTGTGTGTGTGTGTGTGTGTGTGTGTGTGTGTGTGTGTGTGGTGTGTGTGCGACACAACCTCACACATGCGTTAACAAACTCACACATTAACACATTAATAAAGCCTATCCTTTATTTAAACCCAAGGGGGTTCTAAAGTGCTGGCCTATATTTCCTTGGTTGGCTTCTGAGCCAACTTTTCTATTTATGTGCTTTTCTATACCATTTGGATTCTGTTGAAAAATAAACCAACTGTGTTCATTTGCTTCAGTTGGAGTCGAGGATTAATTGGAAATGGATTTGCTTACGTTTAAATAACTTAACTGTTATTTATTTTGCCCTGCAAGCTGAAAGCAACAAGACTTACGAGGTGTTGCTGTCCCTCAGCTAATAGCCTGCTGGCGCTGTGCTGTGAACACTAAAGACATTAAAGCTAGACGACTCTTCTACAGCACTGGAACCATGGAAGGCATGGTATTGTATACTGTCACCTCAGCATAACTCACAGAGTGATGCAGAGCGATGGATTCCTCCACCTTAATGTCAAAGATTCATTGCGCAACTCTTTTTTTTGTGGTGATTTTTCGTGGGTTTCGCCACAAAAAAATGGGAATGTCAACTTTCTGGAATATTCTGAAAAACCATAATACCTAAGTGAAAATGGGTTATAAATGCTAGCTGGGAGGGGAAACGGAAAGCAGAACCCAGAAATAATGTGTTGAGTTGTCATGTTTTCCAAAGATTCTAGAAAGTGGACACGCACAACAAACCGATGTGGCCACTATAGGTGAATAAGGTTCATTCATTTCCCTCAATAGACCCAACTCCACCAAGCATTTAGGAGTTAACCCTGACATTCTCCCCCCCCATCCCCTTCTCTCTCTCTCTCTCTCTCTCTCTCTCTCTCTCTCTCTCTCTCTCTCTCTCTCTCTCTCGCTCTCTCTCAATGTCTTCCTCTCTCCGTTTATCTTTCTTGTCTAGCTGTCCCTTTAGCCACCTCCATCTCTCTCCCCCTCTCTCTCTCTCCCCTCCGTTTATCTTTCTTGTCTAGCTGTCCCTTTAGCCACCTCCATCTCTCTCCCCCTCTCTCTCTCTCCCCTCCCCCTTCCCTCATCCCCCTCCCCCTCTCCCCCTCTCTCTCCCCCTCTCTCTCTCCCTACCCCCCCCCTCTCTCCCTCTCTCTCTCCTCTCTCTCTCTCTCTCTCTCTCTCTCTCTCTCTCTCTCTCTCTCTCTCCTCTCTCTCTCTCTCTCTCTCTCTCTCTCTCTCTCTCTCATATCAGGATATCCACTCTCGACAGTCCTCCGGCCTTAATTGGCTGCTCAGTGTGAAGGCGCTGAGGACGGGAGAGGACCACGCGTGGTCGGATCCCCTTGACGCGTCGCTGGGAGAGCGGCAGTCGGGAGAGCCGACTGCGATGAGCAGACAAGACATGATTGCTTCCACCACATGCCAGTGTGTGATTACAGGAAGGGAGAGAGGGCAAGAGATAGGAGACGGAGATAGAGAGAGTGGGTGAGAGAGAGGAGAGGGTGTGAGAGAGAGGGCGAGAGAGGGTGTGAGAGAGAGAGAGAGGGAGAGTGAGAGAGTGAGGGGGGAGGGGAGAGGAGAGGGAAGGAGAGAGAGAGTGATTGGGCGAGAGAGAGAGAGAGAGAGAGAGAGGGCGGGAGAGAGAGAGAGAGACCAGTGGCTGAGACAGAGGCAAAATCTGGACTCTTCGACATCGATAAGAAACATCTGAAACTTGGCTGAGTCTAAGAAAGTTCTGTTCGATCTCAAATAGCCTGAAGACATTAGGACATGTATTAGAACATCCCTAGTATCCTTTCTGCCTGGTTTCTTGCTTTTGTCGTTCAGCTGGTATATTTGATGGACAGGGACATTCTCCCTCAGGGAGGGGCTGATGGAGAGAGAGGAGGGGGGGAGGGGGAGTTGAATAAGAAAATGAAGTTTTGATCATCCCGGCTAGTTCAACTCTTTATATTTGAGCTCACAGAAAATAATATTGATGATAACCGTTTTAAAACTATTTTATTCTTAAATGGTCTTTAGTGACTTTATGTTTTTGTCTGTACTGTATGTATGTACTTCATTTCATTCTTGAACAGATTCAAATACTTGCCACTGGCCAATCTATAAGACCACAATTTATTTTTGATCAGGCAAGAGAGCAGTATACTCATCTGCGCTTCCCTCTGTAGTCAAACATGTTGTTGTTCAGAACACTGGGAGGCAAAGCAACCTTTACTTTCTCACATTAAGTGATGCAAAACCATTTCTGGCAAAAAGGCAACACAATCCATCAACACAACAAAAGGTGTTGAAACGCTCTGATGTGTTGGCAGGCCGAGCCGTTTGGGAGAGTGTGTACCAGAAGACTCATCCTTAGGCTCGAATGAAATGACGTAGGGAAGCCGAAATGGCTCCGCTACTGTAGTCAGTCGTGCCCCCGCTTCTTCATCACTGGTCTCTTTAACGGTCTAGTTTGGAAGAAGAACAGATGAAGAACAGATTAAAACCTTTCCATAATTCTTCGGGGTCGTGGTCCCCGTTGCATCACACGGTTCCCTTCGCACACACACTTCGAAGACCCTAAAAGGTGGCAAATAGCTTTTCACACGTGTTGGCAAGTGTGTGAATGCGTGCATGCACGTGTGTGCACATGTGTGTGCACACACACGCGCGTGTGTGCACACACACTTGCGTTTGTGCGTGTGTGTTCCTGCGTGGGAGTGTGTATGTGTGTGTGTGTGCGTGTTTGTGTGTGTTAGTGTGTTTGCTTAGGCGTTTGCGCATGTGCTTGTATGTTTTTGTATGTGTGCACATGTGTATGTTAGTGTGTCAGTGTGTATATATGTGTGTGTGTGTGTGTGCGTGCGCGCATTGTGTGTGGGCGTGTGTGTGTGCGCATGTGTGTGCGCAGTATGAGATCTAGCCATCTTAGGGCCCACCCAGGAACAATTTGTACTCTAATCACTACTAATCAGAAGTGAATGAGAACAATCATATATTCCATGTAACAATAACTGCATTTGCATTGATTAAATAAGCTTGGACTGCACCCAGAGCTTGAGCTGTCAGCGAGGACACATTTCCTTCTTGGAACTGCAAGCATTAGGGTTTTACTGCTGATGGAGGTCTCTAATGTATGGAGACATCGACTGGCACTCAATGTACTTTTGTGTGATGTACGTCTTTGCACTTACAAATAGTACTGAGCATTGTGTCGCGTCTTATACTTGCTATCTTTGTCGTATACTGGGAATGGGTTAACCTAACAATTGTTTGTCATGGCGCTTGGTTCTAGGAACAGCATTGCTTAACCGACAGCCAGTTGATGTTTCTCTTTCTTCGGACAAATGTACTTATTCTAGGTGGCTTTGGATAAAAGTGTCTAAATGCACTTAATGTAAATATAAATGTCATGAAGCCTCGCTGATTTTCACACCATTCTTTCCCCTCTTCCTTTGACTTTCCATCGTAGCTCTGCAAATATTGTTCTCTCATCCGAAATAATGCGTTTTATCATTTTATTCTACGAAATATTTGATTTTTCCAAACCACCATGGTTCCCAGAACAAAGATGACTGAGCACTGAAGGGGTTTACTGTAGGCATTCAAAAAACATGATAAAAAGATTCAATCAAAAGTCCCTGGAGTTACGCCATTCCCTCCATTCCCATATAAAAGCGATCTTCAGGGCACCTCGCACAGAATATCCACTAATTAGCCACCCATTTCATAAATATATTAGCATTAATACTGGCAGGTCTTAGCAGGTGTGACAAAAGTGCTGTGCTCAAGGACCTCTGTGCAGCATTGTTGGGAAGATGCTTCGTGATGAGATTTTTGCGATCTGTCAGTGTTGTTTTTGCGGCGCACATTGTTGACCGTAACACGAAGACAACAGCGGGAAACCGTTGAGCCAATGTTCCTCTCACTCGTCGTTTCACTGAAAATCACTTTAGCACGACCGCAGACTGCTGGACTGACGGAGGCTTCTATTATGGGATGGCAGAACGCACATGTAGTCCCCGCCGCACACGCATCCCTCATTCTTAGAAAACGGCTATTTTTAAAGTCGGATGCACAATCTGATAAAGAGCACTGATTCAGTTGTGCCACAGCTATTTCGGTCCCCCGGGTCGATGGTTCCACGTGGACGAGCCCGCTGGCCCAAGACCTACAGGAAGACGCATGAGTTAGCCATTAAAGAATGACAACACCACACACAAACACACACATATAGACAAGCTGGCACTGGCGTATACATGAATGAACAGACAAAACACAACAAACATACCAGGCACAAACACATACCATCCACTAACACACACAAACCATTAATGCACAGAGATAGTCTCACACACAAAACACACTCAGACCCCATGCACAAACATTAACGCATAGATTAATAGACAAACAAACACAGCACACAAACTCACACACAACCACATGCTGATACAGACACGCAGATAAACAGACAGACACACACACGTACACAAACACCACTATAAAACAAGACTTTACCCCCACCGCGCCGCCCCCCCCCCCCCCCCCGTGTGAGCTGCATCCCGAAGAAGGACATGAATGTTTTACATCACCTACTTGGCATTTTAGGAGCCAATCATCATCAATGTACTCCCAGTGCGTTCTAACAGAGCCTCTGAGACGGCTTAGGTGGGGGGTGGAGCAGGGGTACCAGGAGCAGGGAACCCGGCCGACTGTCAGGACGGCCGTGATACAAACATTCATTCAGCCATGCCCAATGGATGAGGGCAACCTCCATCCTTTAAGTCTTAAAGGCATGTTCATGAATGCATCCATTATGGAGGAGAGGGAAAACATTGTTGACGTGTATTTGTACCGTGTAACTGTCTCTGCCGATGATGAGTGCAGATTGATGACTGTCTAATGAAGGTCTCTCTCTCTCTCTCTCTCTCTCTCTCTCTCTCTCTCTCTCTCTCTCTCTCTCTCTCTCTCTCTCTCTCTCTCTCTCTCTCTCTCTCTCTCTCTCAGCTCTCTCTCTCTCTCTCCTCAGCCTCTCTCTCAGCCTCTCTCGCTCTTGCTCTCTTTCTCTCTCTCTCAGCCTCTCTCTCTCTCTCTCTCTCTCTCTCTCTCTCTCTCTCTCTCTCTCTCTCTCTCTCTCTCTTCTCTCTCTCTCTCTCTCTCTCTCTCTCTCTCTCTCTCTCTCTCTCTCTCTCTCTCTCTCTCTCTCTCTCTCTCTCTCTCTCTCTCTCTCAGCCTCTCTCTCAGCCTCTCTCCCTCTCCCCCTACTCATCTTCCTTCGGATGATGTAAAGTGTTTCTCCATTAAAGATTGAGTGATTCATTGCCTCCAACCCCACCCAAACCTCAGTTGATTAAAGGGAAGAGACATGTCGACATATTTACCACATGCACACACACAAACAATCACACACCCCCACACGCACACACACACTCACTCACACACTCACACAACACACACACACACGCACGCACCCACCCACCCACACACAAACACACACGCACACACACACATACACGCACACACAAACAAACACACACACACACACACACACACACACACACACACACACACACACACACACACACACACACACACACACACACACACACACACACACACACACACACACACACACACACACACACACACACACACACACACACACACACACAACCGCACAGGCACAAGCACAAGCACACACACCTCAGATGTCAGAGTGACCCAGCGAGCATAGCCGAACACTATGAGAGATGTGAAAACAAAAGCTACAGACCTATAGGCGATTCATAAATTCATAATCCCAATCATAAAAACCCTCACATATTTATATGCCCATTACTTAAGCGTTATTATGAAACCATTATGTGTATTTCTCATTACTCTGTAAATCAATGGCATTTGCATAGACTGAGAAACGTTTAAACGTTAATAAGATAACATTTTACTAGTCCCGGAGAGGAAACGAAACATTAACTGCAGATCTACTGTCTCTGCTGTGTATGCAACCGCAACACGCCACAGCACTAGGGCGCTTATGAATGTGCATTATTAAACCCAGCATGCTCACCGAGGTACAAGGAAAAAATACTCCAAATTTCAACCACACATTTAAATTTCGCATTCATGTTATGAATGGTGGACTGATGTTTAGCCAGTACTTGTCTTTTGGGCTCTTTGGAATCTCTGATGTGCGATCTTTTCATCATAAACCAACGGATAATGTTCACATTTATTATTTAACTTAACAACCAAAGCTGTGAGAGAGCGCTGTCTTTTCCCGACCAACATTACCCTTTCAACACTGAGACGAGAATGTGTGAAACATGTGCAACAGCAGTCTGTGTGTAACATTTGAGAAAATCTAAAGTAACAAAAAACTCAAATTAACCAATGAGACAATGAAATGCAAGATATGGTATTTCGACGTCTTCACGTTGTATGATTGAGATATTTGTGTTGCTATGAAGTTCTTATTGCTTATCACTCTGATTTGCTTGCTTTCTGGCTGGTACTTGTACAACAAAGTTACACGTGGACCGGCCCAGTAATTGTGTTGAGGAGTATCATTTTGTGCCATCTTAATTACAGCAATCTGCTGCCTCTGTAGGTCAGCTCGGCTTTATTAAAGCCATCAACCTTTTGTTGTATTAATTAGTATGAAGACGGAGAGACATTTGCATTACTGCTCTGTAATAATCTCGGACTAATGTCGTTAAGTGAAATGTCCCATCGCCCTGGGCCGAGAGGAAAACAATATGGCTGCAATGATCACTAATGCTTGTGGCATGTGACCTTATCAGTCAAGGAAACAAGGCCATCAACGTAGGAAACAAGGACCATTGCAGGTCACATTTTGTTTTGAGAAATGGTTGAGCACCTCAAGGTCTAATCAAGGTTTTCTTCTGAGTGAAAACTCAATGCAAAGTACTTATTGTGGCGTCTTGTGAGTTGTCGTAGATTAGTTTGAGCACCCTTTCATACCCCCCCCCCCCTGTTCGTTTGCATACCCCCCCCCCCCGATCAAACAGGAACGCTGATTGTGCAGGCGCTGTCTTTACACAGGAGCGATCAATGCCTCGTCAATACTACACTTAAAAGACGCACAGGCGAATGTTGAAAAAGCTGATGTCGCTCTTGTCTCGTCGATTCAAAAACAGCCAGGATTGTGTTTTGCTTTTAACATGTGGGACGTGGGCTGGTGGAATACCGCCTTCAACATCCTCATTGGGGGAGGGCCATGGTAGTCCAGGTGGCTCAACCCGCTTTTGCGCTAATCATGCAGTCAGCATGCCTTGTAGCGACCCAGGTTTTTTTCGCTACATGCCTTTACCACATGTCCTCACTATCTTCCGAAAAAGACTCAAGACTCACCTGTTCAGAGTCCACCTCGACTCTGCATAGCCCCCCTCCCCCCTCTGGCCACCATTGTACACTGTATTGTGTTGTGTTGTATTGTATTGTATTATAGTACTTAAGTACCGATAGCGATATATTGTTGCACTTCTTATGACAACTGAAGCAAACAACTCCTTTTCCTTTAGGCCCTGAAGTCCTCCATGACATGCTGTGTGAATACACTGCTCTTACTACAACTCCTGCTACTATTCAGGGACACATCAACAATCAGCAAGGAGGATCTGGGAATCGAACTAGCAACCTTTCGGTTACGAATCAACTGCTCTACCTCGGCTTAGCTCAGGAGGTAGAGCAGTTGTCTTGTAACCGAAAGGTTGCTTGTTCGATCCCCAGCTCCTCTTAGCTGAGCGTCGATGTGCCCCTGAGCATGACACTTATCCCTAACTGCTCCTGACGAGCTGGTTGTCGTCTTGCGTGGTTGACTCTGCCGTCGATGTGTGTATTAACCGATGTAAGTCACTTGGATAAAAGCTTCTGCTAAATGCCCTAATTGTAATAAGAATTCCCCTCCCAGCCACATCAAGAAAGTCTGAACCCGGTCAGGACCCCTGGAGAACAACCTGCACCCTGATCCTGAGGGCTCGGAGTCCCAGCTGAGACACTGTTGCCTTGGTAACGTCCCCAAGTCCCCCCCAGCATCCACCCACTCGTCCAGATGGGTTCTGGCACTCTGGAGGAGGCCCCAGTCACCCCCTCTGTCGTCGAGGAGATGAAGCCCTTCGCTGTGATTTGCCAACCTTTTACCAGAATTTTATGTAACAGATCATCTCTGCACTCTACCTCTTAGAGGCCCCGGCCTCAGATCCCCATGGGCAGGGGAGGCCGAACAGGCCTTCAACACCTCGGTTGGAATGCAGCCTGCCTGATCCCCCGCCTTCCCACTTCTTTTACTGGAGGTCAGCCAATCAGATGAGGGGTGAGTTGCTGTTTTGTGGCAGACAGGGCTGGTACTAGAAATAAATAGTATAAGCTTGGGGCCCCCCGAGCTATCAGGGGGCACGCCTTCAAAAATGTATTAAGCACATAACAAAAAAAATTAGCAACCGTAAAAATGCTCAGTGATTTTTAACCTTAGATCAATCTCAAATTTTGTTACAATTTAACAGTTGTTAAAACCAAGTAGAATGTGGTTTAGGACCCCCAGAAGGTAATAAACGGCCCTGTAAACAGACAACATTGCATCCTTGTGATTTTATCTGGTTTCTTTTACAAGTACATTATGGAACGCTCATAACAGTGAGGCCATCTCTGGAGGAATGACAAGACTGGCCAGGGGAGGATGGACATGAGTTTGTGGTGTGGAAGGATTTTAAATAAAAACAGAGACTGAATACCAAGTGGTTTTACCAGATTGAGGTTGTCTCCCACTGTCAGTTTGTCATTGCTGCAAAATACAAAATTGTGCTAGTTTTTCCAATCAAAAAACATATTCTGTTTTTCTTGCTGCATAATGGTTGATAGTTATCTTACAAGTGTAGTCCAGTCCTTTGTCCCACGCTGCTTATTATTTATATATATTTTTGTGTAACCAAAGACTGATACTTAGAACCCTCATCAGCCTCCTGTGTCTCTATCCTGGCATCCAGGAGGGTGGGTAAACAGACCGAATCAAACTTTCATCCTCCACTGAACAATTGAAAATCTAGATAAAAGGCAAAAATATAATTGGAATAATTATCATGTGAGCGCATCAATTGTTTCGGTGTGTTGTTTTATTTTAATGATACCGGACCGTTTATCCTGAGATCTGTTTTAAAGGGATGGTTTATCACCATGACATTCTGTGCCCTTTATCGCGGCCATGCAGCAGGAGTGTCCTCATTCCCCCTTGTGAACCGCATTGTCCAGGTTAAGATGATCTACGACCAAAGCCTTCTGATTTCTCCCTCAAAGAGCAAAATCCTTTTTATCAATAATGTAAACTATCAACTCTAGATTCTTGTGATCTGTCTTTCCCTTTGTGTATAAAAATGTTATACATTATTTAAGTTGCCGACTAACCGTCCAACACAGGCATAGAAAGCCATACCGAGGGGGTAAACCACAGCTGGCCGTTACAGCTCTCAATCAGAGTCCCTAACGATAAGGTCCATCACGTGGTCGACATATTGGCAGAAAGCAAACAAACGACCGTCCAGTGGGGTCAAACTGTCCCGATGATCATATCTGTGGTCCGTGCTTCATTCATCACGGCCGGCACCTTCTCCATAGAAGGCAGGGTTCGTGGGGTGGTCCCTGTCGCTTGACCAGCTCGCGGCTGCTGCTGATGCTGCCGTCATGGCCAAGCCCCTGTACCGGCTCAAGCACGTGATTGATAAGGTCAATGAAAGGTCGACCCAGGGTATGAAACCAGATTGGCCTGGGGTTAAAGGGTCGTGGAACAACCTTTCAAGGATTTAATCCCACAACGGTCGCCTCCCACCACCACCTCTCTCCCCTATTCATCCATCCATCCATCCCTCCCCCATCAATCCATGCATTCATTTGTTGAAGAAGAGAAGGGGGGGGAGGGGGGAAGAGAAATCAGGAGAAAGACAGGGCGATATATTGAGGAGAGGAAGGGGGGCTAGGAGGGCTGTATTTCAGACGGGGGTGGGATAGATAGCATAACAAGAGAGCGAGAGAGGGTCAGAGGGCAAGACAGGGTTGATTAGCCGCTGGCTCTCAGCAAACACAAAGGGGTCCTTCTGAGATCATGTGATGCTATCACACTGACAATTGGACTTCAGACCATCCAGGGCAAAATTAACACAAGGCCTTTTCGGTTGAAAACTAGCGAGACGTTTAGGTAGGTTGGAGCTGCCCCATGGAAATATCTGCATAATTTCTTCTTAATATTATAATCCACACAATGGGGATATAGCCTCTGACTATCAAAGGTAGCATGTTGATTAGGAACAGCATGCAGCTCACTATGATACAATACAAAATATACACAGTGAAGTTTCAAGCTTTACCGTCATTACAAGGATTGGCTGCCAAAAAGCAAGCAATTAATACTAATACCAAAGGTTTTGAGCAATGCTAAGTTATGCAAAGCGCTGGATTACATCACAGCGACGCTTGACTAGAAATGCCTGCTATATTCGGGATAATGGGCTTTATTCTCTGGGATCAAAAAATAAATTGGCTTTTGTGTTTTGACACCGAGAAACCAATAACATGACAAACCCCCGAGGAACACGTAGGGGTAAAGATAGCTCCATCAGATGGAAAATTACTTCTTCCGGATTCTTCTATCTAATCGGAGTCTGTATGTCTGTCTGACGCTCTCTCTTTTTCGATTTCCTTGACAACCGTTCATCAGATTGGCTCCACAGTTTGCGTGTGAAGGACCCCCAAGGGAGCGCCGGTGACGGAGGCGAAGTGGTCTGGCTCAGCGGTTCTCCGGAAAGCCGCGATCAGCAGGACCGGAGGACAAGCGAGCGGCTCATTACGACCTTACGTGTTTTGAACGTGCACTGCGCTAGATAAGCTAATCAGCTACCAGATGAATGAATAACTTGCTTTGGAATCAGGCTAATTAGCTCAACAAGCTGTTAGCTAAGCAAATCTGAATTCATACATGTATCTACTAACTTCCTCAAAGCAAATACGATATTTCATGATTAAGTAGTAACTTTTATTTGTTTTTTGTTAATTCATTTTCTTAAAACTTGATGTTAAGCTTCAAAGCCAGTCCATTCCCAATCAACGATAGAAGATGTGATTTGAATGCTCAATTGGATAATTAGCATTGAAGGCTGCATGGTCAATTCCTTATTTTACTGCATATAAATAATTATTCTTGTGTATTTCTTTGTTTTTTAATGTATATTATGTTAGTATGTTTGCATGTCTGTATTGTATGTTTGTACGTCATGGCAATTAATGTAAGCACTTACTGTATGTTGTACGTCCTAGCACTTAAAAATAGTACTTAGCATTGTGTAGCATCCTATGGTAGATTTCTTTGTTGTCTACAGGGAATGGGTTAACCTTGCAATCGTAAGTGCTTGGCACTTGTTTTTATGAAGATCCTTACTGTACCGACAGCGATTTATTGTTGTTTCTATTTCATCTGACAAGTGTACTTATGTATTTCGCTTTGGAGAAAAGCACCCTAAACATTAATTAACATGTATGACTTTCTATGTGTATCAACGTTCAAACGTATGTGTGTGTATTTGTGTGTGTATTTGTGTGTGTGTGTGTGGTGTGTGTGTGTGTGTGCGTGCGTGTCTGTTTGTGTGTCTTTGTTTTTGTGTATGTGTGTATGTGTGCATGCATTTGCATACTTTCAAAGTGCATCCCCAGCATCCTTCTCATAAGCGGTGCACTGGAATAGGCGTACATAAAGGATTCATCCCATCTCAACCCCAGGCTAGCAAATCGCATCTGTGCATTCAAGTTCCCCCTGCCCACAACTACACCAACACATCCATTTCAAATGCCAATATTTCCCACATGTCTTCCTAAATCCTTCCAGCTTTGGAACCCCAAAACCGGTCCCTCGGATGATATAGGCTCCTGAATGTCTGATGCTGATCGGGGATGAAGACTACCCATTCATAATTAGCTGGACGGCCTTTAATGATTCAGAATAATCTCCTGAATCTATAAGTCTAGCTAGCTCTTTCAGAAAACGGTTGATAGCTTGTTGATAATAATGAGCTACTAAAAATAGCAAAGCCATTCATGGTTCACTGCCACTACCAGCAGCTCCTAACCACTGGTAGCAGGAACCATCCCTTTATCCAGGAAGGACCGGTGTTATGGCAAGGATTCAGTGTACCTTAGAATTGAATTTAGGTTTTTCAAAGGGTAAGGAGGAAAGGTCATTTAAATTTAAGCATTCATGTTACAACAAAGGATTTGGGCTTTTTTCTTTTTTTTTCTTATGATGAGGTTAATTAGATTAATTCTGTTAACTTCTGATGTCATCAGAAATCTCTGGATGTCCAAGCTACAGTGTGCAAAAAAGAAAAGCTGTTTAAAATATGCTTTACATTATATTATTTTGGGTTAGGGTTAGGGTTAGGGTTAGGGTTAGGGTTAGGGTTAGGGTTAGGGTTAGGGTTAGGGTTAGGGTTAGGGTTAGGGTTAGGGTTAGGGTTAGGGCTAGTAAGTAGTTTCCTAAGTAGTTTCCCCGAGAAATCTTTCTGGCCAATCACAGCCAAGCCGTTTGACACCCCATGGATGAAATCAAACTAAAAAAACATGCTTGGTCGGGTTTCAGATATAACAGGGAGAGAAGCTCACACTAGAGAAGTTCGAGCTCGAAATAACAAATCTTGCATACTGCAGCTTTAAATAACTAAATAACTAAATTAGAAAGCCAGATGGGTGTCACCCCATTATCAAACACCACCGTTCAGCAGCAAATGGAGCTTGAGATGCCTTGGGGCTTTCTAGAACTGTAGCAATTACGACGAAATGCGTTTACACAGAACGGTTTCCTGTCGCAAACAAAGCAATCAAGACTCTGCGAAGACGGGAATGTCCCACCCTTGAGATCTTGTGCTGAAATACTCCAGGAAACAGAAGTCAACAACACCTCACTGACACCTCGGCTTAGATCTCGCCCTCTTGTCCTTAGGAGATGATGAAGTCCAGGTCAGAACATGATGAGGAAACTGTGACAGAGTGGACGTCGGACGCTCTGAAGATGTTCAGCTGGGTAAGAGGTTGGGGTCGTAGACGGGATCGCTTAGTCGGTACGTTTTTTTGTGTCCCAGACGAAAGGGCATGGGTTCAACACCAAAGCATCTGCAACTCTGCCTGGAGCCCCATCGGGATCTTTGTATCGAAACAAAAAACGAAAAGGTTTAAAGCATCAGCTGAAAGACTGAATACATATGACAGCGATATCACCTCGAGTCCAACGCGGGTCCCCGTACCACTTCCAAAGAGATTAACTGCAGACTTTTCAGCAAAAAAGTTAAAGAACAATAATGTATCTTTGGAGAGGAAGACTTCTCAGCAAAAGAGTTAAAGAACCATAATATACCTTTGGATAAAAAAAAGACTTCTCAGCGAATGAGTTCAATAACAATTAGTACCTTTGTAGAGGAAGACTTCTCAGTGAAAGAGTTAAAGAACAATAATGTACCTTTGGAGAGGAAGACTTTTCAGCGAAAGAGTTAAAGAACAATAATGTACCTTTGGAGGGGAAGACTTTTCAGCAAAATAGTTAAATAAAAACAATGTACCTTTGGGGAGAAGGACGTTTCCTTTCGTTAGACTCCGTGACCTTACACATCACAGGATCCAGGACAATGTCGCTGGCGACGACTATCAGGAACGTGTACTTTCACACGCTCAGAATCTAACGGAAACTCAGACGCCTCAGGAAGAGCGGTTTCCTGTGTGTTGGCCATTAACAGTGTTTCTCTAAGGAAGTTGTGTCTTTTTGTTAGCACAACATGTAGCAGGAGCTCAGACTACGTGGGGGGCCGCTGGGGTCAAGTATCCAGAACAAGCTAAATGTATACTCTGCCTTGGTGTGGATGTGCTGCTTGCATAACACTGTACTCTGATTAGTGTTGAGTATCATCCTTCTGGATCATTACATTTGATTACTACATTATTTACACAGGCACAGTGTTTCAGATACATTTTTAGAAGAGATGAGTTTTCAGGCCTACTTCTTTATTTATATTTCATTAAATATTTAAATTGATCGACCCTCCCTAACCACCGTAAGGAGTTTTCTCCAAGATCCGAAAAAGCAGTGATTCTGAAGATGTGAAAAGCACTCTGCAGTGTTGGTGAGCACACAGTTGACCTTGTGTACTTATTTTGTTTAAGATCCTGGCCGAAACCTCACCGCCTACTCCGGAGCAAACCGAGTCGAACGCCGTGCAGAGTCTCAGGGGAAAACCACCCTTGGTGCTGCAGGACGGATGCGTCGATAGGGGAGGTTCTCCGAGGCGACTCCACGGAAAGGTCTGGATGCGAGCAAGGTTTGTAGCATCGGTGCTGTGCCATTGCCTAGCAACCCCGGCTGCTGTTAGCTATTCGGTCCCCTCTTGCGGTTGGCAGTCTGTACAATTTTAATTATATCTTCCATCCCCCCCTCACACACATACACACACACTCACACACACACACACACACACACACACACACACACACACACACACACACACACACACACACACACACACACACACACACACACACACACACACACACACACACACACACACACACACACACACACACACACACACACACACACACACACACGTACACGTCCTTGCGTGTACAGTGAGAGAGCTGGCGTGTGTGGGCGTCCCATTAAAGTGTCTGCGTGTGGAGTGGCTCTTCTGAAGTGCTCATGAGCAGAGCACTCCTGCGATGGGAGGGGGGGGGCTGACACAATCTTCCAATTTTCTAACTGCCTCACGTCAACTCTGTCTCTTCCCATCTGCCTGTGGTGTCCTTTCGCCTCTGTCTGTCTGGAGGTCTGTCTGTCTGGCTGAGTGACTCATGGTTTGTGTGTGTGTGTGTGTGTTTGTGTCTGTGTGTGTGTGTGTGTGTGTGTGTGTGTGTGTGTGTGTGTGTGTGTGTGTGTGTGTGTGTGTGTGTGTGTGTGTGTGTGTGTGTGTGTGTGTGTGTGTGTGTGTGTGTGTGTGTGTGTGTGTGTGTGTGTGTGTGTGTGATGTGTGGGTGACTTTCTCTCTCTCTGAGATCAACAATAATACCCGGGTGTGTCAGTGTGTGAGTGTGTCTGTGTCTGAGTGTGTGTGTGTGTATGTGTGTGCGCGCGTGTGTGTTGCGCAGCACATGGCCTCATAGCAACAAGTGTGTGTGAAACAGAAGGAACTCTGCCACACACGGACCAACGGGAGCGGAACAGATTGGGGTGATTCGTCACGGTAACGCGATGTTTGCTTTAATGGAAGCAGAGCGATCGCTGATGGATCGGATTTGTTGTCGTTGACGGGGACCAGCATGCAGAAGCAGGAGACAGTATGCTGGTGGGGGCACAGGGTGCATGTGTCTGTGCTGTGATGCTAGAGGCACACACACAGGCGTACAGATCACATGCATCGACCAGCTCACACTGTTTCATGTTGCAAGGCTGCTGGATTCGAGCTCACACAATCTCCATCTTGCCGGGCTTCGAGTTTAGCCCTGGTGGACATAACCACCGTGGTTGGACCAATCAGTGTCCTCCGAGGAACTAACTGATGGACGGTGATAGACAGGTGGTTCACCCAATCACCTGCCAAGTTGTTTAGTGTATTTTAATGCCCTTTTTTAACACTGTTTCCAGTTTCTGTATGCCAGACCGTCTGGCTCGTCAGGTCACAATTTGTGATCCATGGCTGCAGAAGTTTGCTTGAGAAGGGTCCATGTGTTCACAACGCGCCCCCCCCCCCCCCCCCCCTGTCCTCACAAAGTGATGACACATGCTTTTCTTAATCACAGACCTGATTGATAATGAGATCCATCGGGCACATTTATGTGTTCATTCCCAGAGCTGACAAATTATCTCCTTGATAACCGAAAGTGCGAGTAAAAAGTAATTGCTGTAATTCCATTAGAAAACAGTGAGATAGCATCTGCAATCTTTGCATATGCGCTGGGTCATTATCGAATTTCAACATGTGGTTTCCCACCACTGAGCTTTAAGTCTTACACGCTGTGATAAACAAGGGAGGTGGCTGGGTTCCCTGCAGAGCAGCAAACTAATAGCATATATCATTAGAGCATAGACAGCAATATATTGCAGCAACCAGACCGCTCATGTAGAAGTGCTTCAGTTAATGTTTGAGCACCACATTAATGCAACAGTCCAGCCACAAGCAAAGACACATCAACCTGAAGAGCCACAGAAACGTACAGGCAAGGTTCATGCATTCTCTTTTTTCTTTATTGATGACATTTCTAGCTTTGAAAATGTTTACAACCCCAAGGTAGGGCTGTGTGTGAATGATGGCTGGTTTAAGCAGCCTTCAGTTGCACACCGGCTTAATTAACACCGTCCACCTCGACAACTATGCAAATGCTAATGCGAAAGCTAAATATTCACCATGCAATTGCTATTGACAACATTGATGCTATGCTAAGGTGATCAAAGCAGATAAAACCGGAGTCGGGAAGGGAAGCAGCCGAGGTCGAGCCATGCCCGCGCTGGCTGAGGCGCTCCCTGATGGAGCAGGCCTCTCTGGTGTCTTCGGCTAACATGACAGAGAATGCACATTGACATCGGCACAACCTGCACATCAAGTGGGATTCTCTTTGACATCAATGGGATTGCATAATCCTGTCCGTGTCCTGTGTGTAAGTGTGGGCATGTGTTAGTCACTAACACGTGTGTGTGCGTGCGTGCGTGCGTGCGTGTGTGTGTGTGTGTGTGTGTGTGTGTGTGTGTGTGTGTGTGTGTGTGTGTGCGTGTGCGTGTGTGTGCATTCATGCGTGCGTGTATATGTGCCTGCATGCATGTGTGCGCATGTGTGAGCGTGTGTGTGCGTGTGTCAGACATGTCATGGTGATGAATAACATGTGCATCCTGCATCTGGCCACTGAGGTTTAATCCATGGAGATTGTACGGTGTTCTCTGATCTTAAGGCTGCCTATTAGGGCCAAGGGGTCTCAGAGGCACGCACACTGCAATGCACACACGCAGTAATTGCATCATCTTTTTAAATCAATAATGAAGAAGAAATGCCCAAAGATAACAGTGTATGTGGCTCTGTCATGAGTCAGGGAACCGGCAAAGCTCTATGGGCTGCCATCTGGAGAGCTCTTAGGTAAACATATCTCGTCAGGAAGTCAACGGGGCTAAAAGCTCCTTATTCGGTGCACGCACTTTGAAAACCCTTTTGACGTGAATTTATTTTAAACAACTTTTTCTTAATCACTACATTTTTAAACTGTGTGAGTTCAAACAAGCCATTGTTGGGCGTGTTGAGTAGAGTCCTTAATACGTGGATTGAAAACGCACTGACTTTGAAAATATGTTTGACTCTCAAAATTTATCTTAAACGACTTTAAACAAGCTTCGTCTTAATCGTTACGTTTTAAGCCGTGACTCGGGCGAGCCCCCGTCGGGCGTGTAAGAGGAGTCCTTAATGCGTGGATCGGCTGCATTCAAGTGTTGTTGTTAGCTGTTCGCGTGGCGCCCCAGAGGGCCTCTGCATCCTAATGCTAATGCCAACGGTCAACACGTTAGCCATGAAGGTGGGTTGATGAAAGACGTGCTGGCGACGCGGGGCGGGATCTGACACACTTATGATAACAATAATAATACATTTGATTTATAGAGTGCCTTTCAAACTCAATCCGTTCTCTGTAGCTCTTTGATGTATAAAATCAGAGGAACTCTGAAGAGAAACTCGGAGGGTGAATGTGTTTCTGGGAGATTCTACAGAAATGACTTGACAGCTTGAGGACTTTGGGGTGACAGGGTGCTCTGTTTTTGCAGATAATTATCCTTCCGCTTACAACTTCCCATCAAGTTGAGTCTCCCTAGCCAGGGCCACACACACACAAACACACATACACACACACACACACACACACACACACACACACACACACACACACACCACACACCACACACACACACACACACACACACACACACACACACACACACACACACACACACACACACACACACACACACACACACACACACACACACACACACGCACGCACACACACACACACACACGCAGACCTTTACAATTTGGGTAGGAGCATAGAAGAATAACACAAAATAACTGAATCTAAAATAACGCACGGAGATGAGCAGACAAACAAGGGGGGGGGGGAGGGGGTCACAGGCAGACGGCAAGTTTGAAGAGTTGAGTTGTCAGGAGAGTTTTGAAGGTGGCCAGAGATGAGGCACTTCGGATGTCGGGGGGAAGATACGACTTGATGGTGAGGGTTCAGGGGGTTTAGACATATCTTCTGGAAGAGAAAGAACTTTTGACAGACAATTGTGGATCTATATTTTTTATATTACCAAGAGGATTGCTCTTTAATGTAGTCCACACTACTGCTCATTAAGCAGTCGCGCCTGCAAACCCTGCACAGGAACAGAATGCCATTAGTGTCATGTTACTGACTATGTGGAGGCATCCATATCTTTGATGCTCAGTGTGTGTGTGTGTGTGTGTGTGTGTGTGTGTGTGTGTGTGTGTGTGTGTGTGTGTGTGTGTGTGTGTGTGTGTGTGTGTGTGTGTGTGTGTGTGTGTGTGTGTGTGTGTGTGTGTGTGTGTGTGTGTGTGTGTGTGTGTGTGTGTGTGTGTGTGTGTGTGTGTGTGCGTGTGTGTGTGTGTGCGTGTATGCTTGCGTGGTTGTGTGTGTATGCGTGCATGTCTACGTGGGTGTGTGTCTGTGTGTGTGCGTGTGTGTGTGTGTGTGTGTTTGTGTGTGTGTGGCCCTGGCTCGGGAGACTCAACTTGATCTGAAGTTGTTTAAGCGGAAGCATAATTAACTGCAGAAACAGAGCAACCTGTCAACCCAAAGTCCTCAAGCTGTCAAGTCATTTCTGTAGCATATGCCAGAACGTGATTCTCCATTCGAGTTTCTCTTCTAATATTTCGGTTTTATACGTCGAAGAGCTACAGGGAACAAATTGAGTTCATGTCCCAATGAATTAGAAGCCCATTCACTGCCTGTGAATGGATGTGTATGTGTGTGTGTGCATGTGTGTGTGTGTGTGCGTGTGTGTGTATGTTTTCATGTGTCTATGTGTGTGTATGTGTGTGTGTGTATGTGTGCATGCGTGAATGTGTGTGTGTCTGTGTGTGTGTGTGTGTGTGTGTGTGTGTGTGTGTGTGTGTGTGTGTGTGTGTGTGTGTGTGTGTGTGTGTGTGTGTGTGTGTGTGTGTGTGTGTGTGTGTGTGTGTGTGTGTGTGTGTGTGTGTGTGTGTGTGTGTGTGTGGGCGTACTTGCATGTGTGTGTGTGTATGTATCTGCCATTGCCGGCTTCTCATTTGCTCATGTTGTTTTGCAGGTGTTTCCTCATGTCGTTAAGATAAGCATTTATTTCACTCACTGGTTCATGATGATTAAACCAAGGGGTAAAATATTTTGTGCTCAGCGCAGTGAACAGCAGATACACACCACTGTGATCCTATAATTACTCTTTTGGAGAGGAATCTTCTTTCAGAACCAGCAACTCAGAACCACTTTTAAGAACATCGCATCCATAATGAGAACGAGAATAATTTTAACCTTAGACATAAAACTGAATTTTTAAACCAACAGCAATAAGTGAAAGCTGAATTCAGTCTATTGTTGGATTCATTTTTAAACTCAACCCCTTTATCCCCAACGGAAATAAACTTCTCCTGGAATGAAACTTTAATGATTGTTCAAAGTTTGTCTGGTAATTGTGTCCATATACTTCATTATTGGGATTACTTTACACAAGGATTAGGGTTAAACATTCACGAAGGTAGCATGAAGTATTTCGTTTTGTTAAACTCTGTAAGCCTTTCACCCATCCACATACATTTTTCACGGAATTCTATATTCAAAATGTTAAATAAAGTTCCCACTGAGACAAAACGCGCATCGTCTTGGTAACAGCACCCAGAATGTACATAGTTGTTGGGATCCAAGCCGTGGCGTGAAATGCCTTCTGACATACAGGAGCTCTCTGCTGTGTAGTGACCTGAGAGGAGAGCGGCCTGTAAAGGAACAATGAGGCCGGTGATGAAATTAGCGCTGAACCACGGACGCAGCGCTTTCCTGTCCTACAGTCCTGCTGAGAAACGGTCAAATTAGCGCATGATATGCGGAAGCATACTCAAATACACACAGAGAAACACACACATCCACACACAAACACAAACCCACACACACAAATATATAAACACACACACACACACACACACACACACACACTAACACACACACAGTTTCGTCTTCCTGAGAAAATAACTGTCAAAAATAGCACGAGGAAATGTGGCTGCCAAGCCTCCCTTTGTCTCTCTCTCTCTCTCTCTCTCTCTCTCTCTCTCTCTCTCTCTCTCTCTCTCTCTCTCTCTCTCTCTCTCTCTCTCTCTCTCTCTCTCTCTCTCTCTCTCTCTCTCTCTCTCTCTCTCTCTCTCTCTCTCTCTCTCTCTCTCTCTCTCTCTCTCCTGTGCCCTCTACACCCCCCATCTGGGGACCCTCTCCCGGAGTCCCCAGTGATTTATTCACATGCTGCGTCATTTGTGGTTGCTAGGAGCCTTTGTCTTTTCAACGGTACAGTGAATGTGCATTAGTAATGTAATTGTAAAAACTACATCAATATGTATCAGGTCAAAGCACCGGGGCATTGTACCGGTCGTGTGTGCAGGGGAAGAATGGAAAACCGCATTTAAAAGCATCACTTATAAGATAATTTGGTTTGGTTTTCCATGTTGTATCCCCTGCAGCCTGCGTTCGGAGGTGGTGTGTCTGTGTCATTCATCGTTCTTTAAGAACCTATTTCACATATTTTAACATGGGATGCAACACCTACCGTACGCAGCGAAGAAGAGGGTTCATTTAGCTTGTCCCTGAGAAACACAGTCTTCAGGCTGAGTAGCACAGAGACCTCGATAAGGAAAGCCCTGAGGTCAGTCCCCTGTTTAAGCAAATTGAAAAAAAAGACGTATTGACTTGAACTTTGTGGCCTGCGCTCCAATCACTAAGCTGAAGAATGCTTCATTACTGGGAGGGGGACTGCTCCCCTCTGCATGATCCTGTTTGGGGTTCAGCGCAGAAGATTAGCGGGACCTTTAAGCTAAAGTGATTTCCCAATCAGTTGGTCCAGTGCGTTATTGGCGTCTGTATTCATTACTTCACTACAAGACTGGGGAAGATAAGGACGCCCTGCTTAGTAACGAACAATATCCACAGATAACCTCATTGAAATTCAGGTCGCTTGTCGTGGCTGTGTGTGTGTGTGTGTGTGTGTGTGTGTGTGTGTGTGTGTGTGTGTGTGTGTGTGTGTGTGTGTGTGTGTGTGTGTGTGTGTGTGTGTGTGTGTGTGTGTGTGTGTGTGTGTGTGTGTGTGTGTGTGTGTGTGTGTGTGTGTGTGTGTGTTATGTGTGTGTGTGTGTGTGCGTGTGTGTGTGTGTGTGTGTGTGTGTGGTGTGTGTGTTGTGTTGTGTGGTGTGTGTGTGTGCCTTTGTGATAGAGATCCAGCCCCATCCCCCACCACCTCCACCCACCACCAACTCCACATCCACCACCGCCTCCACTACCATCCCAACTACCACCACCCCCATCCTCTTCAGAAGAAAAGTAACATTTTAATTTCACTGCCTGGATTTCTTCCACAACTCCCCTTTCAAATCGGTTTTTTTCCACATTTTCCACATTGGAATGTTTCTAGCCGAGAGCGATTCTCCATCACCGAACCAAATTAAACCTGCAGAACTAGAAAGACTTCAAGGATGATGCAATGAACAGGTAAATAATTCAAGAGCTTCATCTTCCTCTTCTGAACCCTTGATAGACACCTGGGTGTGTGGGAATAGGAGATAAGGGAAGAGGAAGAGGAGAGAAGAGAAGTAGCTAGGATGCCAAAAGAGAGGAGGAAACATAAGAAGAGAGGAAAGGAAAAGAGAGCCAGGAGTAAAAAAAAAAAAGAAGGGGAGGTGACATGGAGGAAGATATGGAGGACTTACTTATTGTAAATCGCTTTGGATAAAAGCATCTGCTAAATGCCCTAAATGTAAATCTAAATGTAAATGGGTTGAGGAGAGAAAAGAAAGAAAAGAAAAGAAGAGGAGAGGATTGTCCAAAAGAGAAGGAGACAGAGGAGCAATGTAATTAGTGGTGTGTGTAACTAACACCTTCACCAGCTGCAGTGTATATTCATCCATTAGTGTGTGTCAGGGCAGACAGGAAACCACACAGACCCGGGCCTAATGGGCCCTAAGAACCTGGGGCCCCCCTCAGCCTGAACAGCCTCCTCAAACAAACAGAGGAGGGCCGCGACCCATCACGGGCGCCACCCGTCGTGGTCGCGACCCTCAGCCGTGTGCACGGCTCAGCGCCCTAACCCAGTGACATCAGGAGGTGCCCTAGACCAAAGGCTGGACCGAAGTACAACCAGGAGCCATGCTCCTTCCCCGGGTTGGAAAATGTGGTGTGTGTGTGTGGGTCTATATGTGTGTATGTGTGTGTGTGTGTGTGTGTGTGTGTGTGTGTGTGTGTGTGTGTGTGTGTGTGTGTGTGTGTGTGTGTGTGTGTGTGTGTGTGTGTGTGTGTGTGTGTCTGTGTGTCTGTGTGTTTCTATGTATATGTGTGTCGGTGTTTATGTGTGTGTGTGTGTGTGTGTGTGTGTGTGTGTGTGTGTGTGTGTGTGTGTGTGTGTGTGTGTGTGTGTGTGTTTCTATTTATGCGTGTGTGCTTTTATGTGTGTGTGTGTGTGTGTGTGTGTGTGTGTGTGTGTGTCTGTGTGTGCGTTGTCATGGTCGTGATGCATGAGCGGGTCCAAGTGACTCATTCCCACCGTGAAGGTGAAAGCACACCTCATGCCATGACCTTTGATTTGTGGTTGCAGGTTCTAGTCTTTATAAAACACTTCTTAACACATTGATTTTCATTTCGAAATTAAAGGTGGTTCTTACATAATTCATCCCAATCAATTCAGTCCCTTTTTGTATAACAACCGTCTTCGTTCCGTCACCGTCTGCTGAAACCCCTGTCACACACTGTGTTTGTGTGTGTGTGTGTGTGTGTGTGTGTGTGTGTGTGTGTGTGTGTGTGGTGCGTGTGCAATTGTGCATGTGTGCGTGTGCGTGCGCATGTGTGTATATGTGTGTACGCAAGTGTGCTAAGTGTGTGTGCGTGCATCCGCAATTGTGCATGAGTGCGCGTGCGTGCGCATGTGTGTATGAGTGTCAACAACAAGTGGTTTCCTAATGAGTACATCACGAAGTCGCTTTCATTCCACATTCAGGCAGTGGGCGTACGATGAACAATGACACGCGCGCAATTCAATTACGAGCGCAACGCTGCGATCCTTGCCGCGCGGTCACGCGCGGCCACGCTCAAACACGCGCGTGCACGTTCAATCAGATGATTGAAAACATCCGTCGGCTTCAGTTATGCCCTATTTACATGATACTCGTAATAACATTATACCAAGGCCAATCAGCGACCCGATAAAGAGACCCGTCCCGCGCGCCAGGACGAGGTATCCATTAGCACGTGCTTCACTGTGGCGAGCGTTCAGAAGGTCGGTCATTGATGCTGATGGAATGACGGGTGGCCGGGGTCTCGCCGGGGTCTGAGTGCTCACAGACCAGCTGGCGGCAGCAGGAAGTATTTTCTCTGTTGTGTTATTTAATGTGGCTCCGCAGTTTAGTGGAAAATAATAGTTATTGGAGAGATAAAAACAGAGAGAGAGAGAGAGAGATTAGTGGAAAGATAATAGTTATTGGAGAGATAAAAAACAGAGAGAGAGAGAGGAAGAGGAGAGAGAAGAGAGAGAGAGAGAGAGAGAGAGAGAGAGAGAAGAGAGAGAGAAGAGAGAGAGAGAGAGAGAGAGAGAGAGAGAGAGAGAGAGAGAGAGAGAGAGAGAGAGAGAGAGAGAGCGCGCAATCTGTCAAATCCTACAAAACGATGAAGCTTGGTCAACACGCGTCTCCCAGTTTGACTTGCTTATCCAAATCGACTCATAGCACGCGCAGAACATCGCTTATCACCATGGTTATCATCCATCCCTCTCCGTCCCAGGTAGTCAGAGCGCATGCCCCGACAGCCGGTCACCGCGCGCCGTCCTGCGCCACCAGCAGTAGTTGAGCGCGCGCGGCAGGCAGGCAGGGACAGCACTCCGCCGTTCCGCTTCCCGCCTTTGGGCGATACCTGCAGGGTGGGCGACTGGGCGCGATGTCTCGTGAGACCCGGATTCCGTAGGGGGGGCATTTTCTACCACGAGCGTCGGCTGGAGGCTTTTGTAACTTCACCCGTGGTCGTGAACACTTTGTTCTGAGGATACTTCCGCCGGAGCAGTTGGATGGAGAGGATGAAGTTCCTTCTCGTAGTGGAGGCTGAGCGCGCACCAGGGGACACGATGAAGAGGAAAGTACCGCGCGTGTAACTGGCTGAAATCGCGCGTGAACCAAGGCTCCTCGGGCGGGTGATTGATCGTTTTTTTCGCGTCACGCGCCACACAGGGAGCCCACGGTGGATGAGTGGAGTCTCTGATGAGCTGCAGGCTGCACTGCGCTTCTGAACAGTGGTCGGCGCGGACGACCAGGGAGAAGACATGGTAGATGAGGAGTAAGTGGCCGCAAAGGCTTTTAAAATCACATTTCAGAACGCCCTATTATTTTAAGCACTCGTTTCAATATAGCTAAATAGGAGCATGTTGCATGCAGTCTGTGCGTTTGTTTTAAGATGGATCTCATAAGAGATCTCGTTGAGGAGAAATATAGCTACAAGTTCTCGGTGTGCAATGAAGCGGATCTTTGAGGTGGAAAAGTATCACGATGCCGTCAAGCCTTAATTGCGTGCTGATGTGATGTTCACCTGCGATTAATGGCACGAGAATACAACATGCATTCAAACATATCATGAGTGTGTGTGTGTGTGTGTGTGTGTGTGTGTGTGTGTGTGTGTGTGTGTGTGTGTGTGTGGTGTGTGTGTGTGTGTGTGTGTGTGTGTGTGTGTGTGCGTGTGTGTGTGTGTGGTGTGTGTGTGTGTGTGTGTGTGTGTGTGTGTGTGTGTGTTTGTGTGTGTGTATGGGTCGATTGTCGATAAATGAGTTTATTCATTGTTGGAAGATAAGTGTTAATTTCATTCAGCCTATGCATTTTGTAGAAAAACTTTTCAAAATAATTATCTCTGAAAATAATCAGATACTATATATCTCCTTGTCTCTCTCCTGATCTCTCTCCCTCTCTCTACATATCTCTCTCTCCCGCTATCTCTCCCTCTCGCTCCCTCTCTCTGTTTTATTTATTTCTCTCTCTCTCTCTCTCTCTCTCTCTCTCTCTCTCTCTCTCTCTCTCTCTCTCTCTCTCTCTCTCTCTCTCTCTCTCTCTCTCTCTCTCTCTCTCTCTCTCTCTCTCTCTTCTCTCTCTCTCTCTCTCTCTCTCTCTCAATCCCTCCGTTTTCTCTCCCCCCCCTCTCTCTCTCTCTCTCACCCTCCCCTCCCTCTCTCCCTCCAAAAGTGGCCGCACCTGACCTCCTCGACCCCAAGTCTGCGGTGCACAACGCCAAGCCCCGTCTCTCCTTCTCGGCCCACCCCCTGGTGCTGACCCCACCCGTGGACGAGTACGACGAGGTGCGCACTGCCGTCATGAGGTGGAAGACGGTGTCGGCCATCTTCTTCCTGGTGGTGCTGTACCTCATCGTGGGGGCCACGGTGTTCCGGGCCCTGGAGCAGCCCCACGAGAGCTCTCAGAAGCTGGCCATCCTGGCCGAGAAGCTGGAGTTCCTCGACCTGCACGCCTGCGTCAACTCGTCCGAGCTGGAGGACCTGGTGAAGGTGAGACATGCGATGGACGCAGAGGCGGGAGACGGGGGGGAGTGGAGTCACCCTGGCTCTTTGGGTCTCTGTTTAAAGGGTTCAGACCATGGGGGCGCCCCGGTGGCTCACCGGGTAGAGTGCGCACCACATAGGCTCAGTCCTGAACTGCATGTCCTCCCCACTATCTCCCATACCTTCCTTGCTATATTGCTGTATAATAAAGCACAAAAATGCAAAAAAAAACTAACAAAAAACTAAGGGTTCAGACTAGAGGTCTTCGGAAAAAACCGACAACCCGAAAACCCGAGGTTCCGACCCGACTCGGCTCGGGTTTGGGTCCACTCACAAGAAGTGAGTCCGGGGCCGGGTCGGAACCGGTGGAGTTTGTCTCGGGTCTCGGGTCTCTTATTGTGAAAGGCCGGGTCCTACAGTACCCGAGAGGACCCGGCGATGGTTAAACAATCGAGTTGCCGTAGCGCGTTGTTACCGCGGTAACGTTACGCTCTGCAAAGCACAATGGAAACTCCAAAATTATAATGTTAAATTAAACAAAAGGAAATGTTCTACTGGATTAGCGTTAGCAACGGCTAAGAAGAAGGATTACAGTACATGACCATCTAAACAAGAAAATGACGACGTGGATTTATTTATGTTTACATCACGTTATGGCCAGGGGTGGGGGCTGGCAGCGGCCGCAGCTGGACTACGTTTAGGTAAGAAACAGAAAGTAATAGCTTATAAAAACAAGTCTTATTTAACGCTAGACAACTTGTATTAAATCATAAAACAACTCGGGCATTTCGGGTCCACGGGTTTTTAAGGGTTCGGTTCGGTTTCGGAACTCGTATTTACAATCACGGCTCGGGGCCAGTCGGGTCCGGTTCCAATTTTCTCGGGTCCATTTCGGCTCGGAACTCATATTTACAAATAATAGCTCGGGGCCAGTCGGCTCCGGGTCCAATTTTCACGGGTCCATTTGGGTTCGGGTCCGTCAAATTGGACCCGTGAAGACCTCTAGTTTAGACCTTGAGTTCGGAGAGGGGAGAACAACCTGCAGTCACGGTCTGAACCCTGGCTATTTGGGTTCTATTTAAAGGGGATGGAGGGGGTTGGAGAGTTAAACCTAAACTCTGCATAATAGCCCCCCCCCCTCGAGCCCCTCCTACCCCTCTTACTCACTTGAGCAAGCACTGACTGCTCTTAAAAATAATATATAAAATATTACCTAGCATTATGTAGTTATGTAGTATGTATGAGTTTTATCCTAGCTATCTTTGTTGTATACGGGGAATGGTTTAACCTAGCAATTGTTAGTGCACTTATTTCTTTGTACATCCTTACTCTCCTGACAGCGATATATTGTTGTTCCTCTTTCTTCTGCCAAACATACTTAATGTAAATCGCTTTGGATTAAAGCGTCTGCTAAACACCCTGAATGTAATGGACTGTGAGGGGAGCCTCTAGGACTCAGGGTTCGAACCTTGGCTCTTTGTTTTTTCTTTGAAGGGGAAGGATCACAGGACCGTCTCAGGGTCGCTTGCTTTAATTGTGTTTTTCAGGGTGATCAAGGTGTGTTGGAAGGTTTTAATGAATGCAGAGCTGTTGGATATCTGGATCTTTGTAGATGTCTCTTGCTCTATGGAGAGCTCCGCAGAGCCGGCTTTATGATGTTCTCCAGTCTAGACTTCTAAAAAATGAATCCCTAATCTGTTGTTCTCTGGGAATATAGGCCATTGGCGTTTAGTTATATTGCAGGTGCTTTTATCCAAAGTGAAGCACTGTGTGCTGTGAGATCATCGCTGAGGTTCTGGGGGGAGTGAGATGCACTTTGAGGCAACAGCTGCAGCATCTACGATGTGTAGGGATATTGAAGGAGAATTCACCCTAACAGGCTTGTTGATACAACAAGCTTCGCTCCATTTGAAAGGACTGCAGAGGAAAAACAAATATTACACAAAAAATAAGCAGCTCCTGCATCGGGCCGTTTTTTCCCTCGCTTTGTCTCCTGTTCGTTTCTCCATGTTACGTTACGTAAGGGGTCGTCCCTACCTGTACCGACCGGGACAACGCATCTCTCTGTAATCTCCCTACGGTAATAGCTAGTGTGAGAGAGAGCCCGTAGGCGCCTTAGATCCAGAAGCCTGCAGTAGGATAAGCTGAATGCTATTTCCCACCTCGGGCAGTTTGCTGTAGATGTTATCTTTTGTTCGCAGCTCGGCGCTTTGCCAACTGATTGTGGCGTGCTACTGTGAGCGCGCTGGCTTACTGTTAAATAGTTTATTTCGTCTGCGTTCCCAAAAGCTCAGTGTGTGTTCTGTAACTCGTTCAGCGTACGTCCGTGTGTTTTCGAGGAGTCGACAGATGGGTCGCACTCACAGCTAAACGCCTTTTTGTGACCTTACATCTCAGGTATTGTGGGAGTAGCTCTGTGGTTGAAGGGGTGATGTTATGCCACCAGGCCTTGTGTGATCAACCATTACAAATCTGCCTTTCCCTGTGTCTCAAGTGTCCACCTAGATGTATGCTGGATAGATGTATCGTAGACCATTCTACCCAGTGATCTGCTCCAAATGTTGCTTACTCATCAATCAAACATCTAGGTCGACATGCTCACTTTTGATGTTAAAACGGCACACACACACACACACACACACACACACACACACACACACACACACACACACACACACACACACACACACACACACACACACACACACACACACACACACACACACACACACACACACGTAAGCGATGGTAACATGAGCTCCCCTTGTGTTTGATGGGCATGACAGTGAAACTCTAGCTGACAAGTGCTTATTAAAACAGCGATTAACCATAAAACCCATCAACGAGGAAATGCTATGCCTAACATTAGGCGTCATAACGGGCTACGCTCCGATCTGATCAAAAAGAAAAATGCTTATCTGTAATTAGCAGTCAAGATAAGAAAACTATATTAAAGCATTACTTTTTATCCATTATAAATGTCTGACAACTATTACAGAAAGGATGCTATGGTGAAATACATCTTCAGTTTTTACCTATTAGCTTGATCCGTCTGATTTTTATTGTGTTTAACCAAGTCTCACTCAAGCAGAAGTATTCGCTCTGAAATATCGCGAGATTTGAGTTGTTCCAGGAAAAGAGCGGTGGAAAGGTGAGTGAGAGAAAGGAGTGCCGGCAAAAGTTTGTTGTGTTTGACCACAGATACTAGTGTAATTAAGCGTAATCTAAAAGACTTGTGTGAAGGACGGTTTAGATTGTGATGACAACATTTCCAACAGGATTTCTGAGTGAGACAAAGAAAGGGAAAGTAAAATGTAGATTTCGCGATAGGATACTAATCCCTTATGTGGTCAGACATCTGAGCCTGTCTGTGTCAAAAAGCCCTTTTAGAGGACCTGCCTCAACCCAGCGCAATTCCCCATAGAGGTACATGGCAGCCAATTTCCCAGCTGAAGCACTCTCTCCCAATACCAGACCAATTTCAAAGATTGTTGCCTGGATTAGTCACTTAGACCCAAAATGATGGGGTAATAGTTTCCTGGTTGAACAGACCCAGTGTTATCCTCTCATACTGGAGAGACGCATTTAAGTTTTACAGCATCAAATGAACAACCAGGGTACACCGGTCTGTAAGAAACCTTCCTCGTGTACAAACAATTCCCCTGTGGCCCCGGTCTCAAGGTTACACGTGAGAACTTGAGACATTGAGCATAAACGTATTTGACATACCGCAGACATAGCCCTCAACGCTGAAACCCACTACAACCTTTAAAACGTTTAAAAATGACCTTTACAAAAAGTGGGGAGACTGTGTGCTTGAGACGCGTGACATAAGAGCGCTATTCTGTCAACACAATCAGCCTTTTAATGCAGGCACTTTAATGCATGATGATGGAAGGCTTCGATCCATTATCACTCACCAGACTACTATTGGACGAGTCTAGCTGCCGAATGTTTTATTATTTCTCTTTGATGATTTATTGATGTGCACCCCATAAAGGTGTCATCTTCTCTCTCTCTCTCTCTCTCTCTCTGACTCAATCTTGCTCTCTCTCGCTTGCTCTTTATCTCTCTTGCTCACTCTTGCTGACTCGCTCACTCTCTCTCTCTTTCTCACTCTTTTTCGCTCCCTCGCTCTCTCTCTCTCTCGCACTCTCTCCCACGCACACACACACACACACAAAAAAAAACACACATACACACGCACACACACGCACACAGGTGCATACAAACACACATACACACACACCCACACAACCACACAACCGCACACTCATTTCGCGCTGATCCGAAAGCCAGCCAAGTAGCAGTGGATGGAGGTGAGATGTTCCCTCGGAGGAAGAAATTAAAAGAGTGTGTGTGAGATGTTCACGGTCCACGCTGGCGTGTTACCTCAGCCAAACATTCCTCCCAGGGCCAGGGTGCTGCCGGTGTGGAGCCTCCCGCTGTTCCCCCATCTTATGGGAATCTTGGTCGCAAAGTGAGTGCCAAGAGAGTGTATTACTTCGTAGCCTCGCCTCAGCGGTGAAACGAAACAAAGTGGTGTGTGTGTGTGTGTGCCAAGCGCTGGTGGGCCTTTCGGTTCCTCAAATGAGTCTATGTCTGGGAGGAGGGGATGTTTTGGCAGATCTAATTGACCAGGGTGTGGGTCTTTCATGGAGCATCACGGCGGTTGAATTCTGATTCGTGAGCAACTGATGAAAAGCCAGGAGCCAACGCTGGCTTTTTTTGTCTGCATGTGTGTGTGTGTGTGTGTGTGTGTGTGTGTGTGTGTGTGTGTGTGTGTGTGTGTGTGTGTGTGTGTGTGTGTGTGTGTGTGTGTGTGTGTGTGTGTGTGTGTGTGTGTGTGTGTGTGTGTACCTGTGTGTGTGTTGCTGGCTTTTCTGTCCCTTTTCCGTCCTGTGTGTGTGTGTGTGTGTGTGTGTGTGTGTGTGTGTGTGTGTGTGTGTGTGTGTGTGTGTGTGTGTGTGTGTGTGTGTGTGTGTGTGTGTGTGTGTGTGTGTGTGTGTGTGTGTGTGCGCATGCGTGTTTGTGCTTGTGTGTAACCGGTCCTTTCGTCCCTCTGATCGGGCTCCCTAACACTCTCCTTTATGCGCTAATGGCTGTTTTGGTGCTTTGATTCAAAAGCCAAACGTCAACGCGGCCCAGGCCGCCTTATGAATAGCGGTCCCCCCGCCTCCCTCCACGCGGTTTTGTTGAACCCCGCCCGACCAAATGAACACTGGCCTGTGTTTGATGTCACACCAGCACCTTCCCCCACGACCCTCCATTACCCAGACATCTCAGCTTCACACACGCAGTGACCTCCCCGACTTTAATCAACACTCACACACGGGCTAATGAGTTGGTTCATAGGTTAATGAATAGCTACATCTTTATGTGTCTGTCTGTGTGTGTGTGTGTAAACCGGAGTGTGTGGGTGTTGGCGTGTGTGTATGTGTGTGTGTCTGAGTGTATGTGTGTGTGTGTGTGTGTCTGAGCGTCTAAGCGTGTGTGTGTGTGTGTGTGTGTGTGTGTGTGTGTGTGTGTGTGTGTGTGTGTGTGTGTGTGTGTGTGTGTGTGCACAGCTGTGTATGTGTGTGTGTGTGCGCGCCTGTGTGTGTGTGTGTGTGTGTGTGTACGTAGGTGCGCGCGCCTGTATGTGTGTGTGTGCTTGAGTTGTGTGTGGGTGTGTGTGCCTGTATATGCATGTACCTGTGTATGTGTGTGTGGTACGTGTGTGTGTGCGCGCCCGTGTGTGTGTGCGTGTGTGTGTGTCTGTGAGCGTGTGTGCACCAGACTCTGTTCATCGTCAGCACCATGGACAGCGCACTGGAGGGCGACTGCATAAATAGACTGTGTCTCATAATACAACTAATTATAAACCCACAGGCTCAAAGATATTGAATCTTTTCCTGTGATTAATGGTCTTGCTTTCTGATCTATATCCGTACATATATATTTGTGTTCAAATGTATCGTCACTGGGGCTAAAATTAAAAGCTTTCGCCACGAAATCTATCTTTTATGATTTATTAGCACAAGGCTTTGTATCAGGTACAAGCTCCCCTGGTAGTTCAAATATGCTTATTTTCATCTCCGCAATATTGCATTGTCTCTGAAGCAAGAAACACTACCCAAGAAACACTACCGTGCAGATAGTGTTTCTTGGGTAAGGGGTTTTGTTTTTACAGCAGCAGCTATTTTCTCTTTCTCCAGCATATGAAGCATCCCCCCACCCTCTCTCCTCCTCCTCCACCTCCTCCTCCACCTCCCCCTCCAACTCCACCTCCACCTCCAGCTCCCCCACCTGCCATAGTTCAGCATTTTTCTCTTTCTCGTGAATCTGAATTATACCCCCCCCCCCCCCCCTCTCTCTCCTCCACCTCCTCCACCTCCTCCACCTCCTCCACCTCCTCCACCTCCTCCACCTGCCATAGCCCCTCACTGTTCCTGGTGCACTCTGAGTCCGCCTCACTGCAGCAGCGTGCCCTGTTTTTCTCTGTGATCTATATCCAGTGTGAGCGGCCTTCTCGCCGCTGTTGTGTTACGTTGACTTCCGGACGCGTTCTGCTTATATAACACAGCGCTGTCAGTCACTACACGAATCAGCTCTCATGTTATCCTCATCACCATCACCATCACCATCATCATCATCATCATCTCCATCATCTCCGTCTCTAATCCCCTCGGTGTGGCTCTGACTGTACCGCAGACTGTACGTCCGCCCGGTCTACTTCATCGTGTTTAATTCGTGGCGTGCTGGCGTGCTCTGTGCCAAGCGTTTCCCGGGCCAATTAGAGCTGAAGGCTGGGCAGACGGCTCGACGGAGCAGCGCCCGCTCCTAGGAGGCCACAGCTGTTTGTGTCAAGGCTGATTAAATGGGATGGGTCGGACTGCTGGGCAGGGGGGGGTTCAGCTTGGGGCATTGTGTGGTACGTGGGTCGGGGGGGGGGGGGTTTCGGCCATGGGTGCGAAAGGTTATGTTGTGGGTAAACTAGCGAGGCCCCTCTAGTTGTGTTGCTCTGCAGAGGGAAACGACATATGGAAGTTTTAATTTTTTAAAGTCTTCATGTTCGCAGGGACAGTGAGCAGATGGGCACACTTCTATGTTGCTAATGAAGTTGCTCCTCTCTGCATGTGTGTGTGTGTGTGTGTGTGTGTGTGTGTGTGTGTGTGTGTGTGTGTGTGTGTGTGTGTGTGTGTGTGTGTGTGTGTGTGTGTGTGTGTGTGTGTGTGTGTGTGTGTGTGTGTGTGTGTGGTGTGTGTGTGTGTGTGTGTGTGTGTGTGTGTGTGTGTGTGTGTGTGTGTGTGTGTTTGTGAGCTGCATCATTATCCAACTCTATATCTGTGTGTGTGTGTGTGTGTGTGTGTGTGTGTGTGTGTGTGTGTGTGTGTGTGTGTGTGTGTGTGTGTGTGTGTGTGCGTGTGTGCATGCGTGTGTGTGTGTGTGCGTGAGGGTGTGTGTGCGTGCGTGTGTGTGTGTGTGTGTGTGTGTGTTTATCTGTGTGTGTGCTGCATCTGTGTGATTGCGTGTGTCTTTGATGATGCATGCTTCCCTGTAACTCCTACGGTGAGGCAGTGGTCCCCATAGTGCTGGATTTCGGATGATTTTCAAAGTCTGCCGGACATCCTAAGAGCCAATAAATGGCCTCTATGACTGCTCCAGCCCGGCCCTAATGACCTCAACAATCTCTGTCTCTCAGATCCAAAAGCCTTTAAGCAGTTTAAGAACATTTCTTAAGCTGTTTGCTGTTCTTTTATGACTATGTTGAAATGCGTTGACTGCAACCTTGGGCTTTGTATTTTGCTAATTTTGGAAAGCATATTTTGTTGGTGCATATGTACTACATGCTTACCTACGTGTGTGTGTGTGTGTGTGTGTGTGTGTGTGTGTGTGTGTGTGTGTGTGTGTGTGTGTGTGTGTGTGTGTGTGTGTGTGTGTGTGTGTGTGTGTGTGTGTGTGTGTGTGTGTGTGTGTGTGTGGTTGTGTGTATGCGTGTGTGTGTGTGTGAGTGTGTGTGTGTGCATTAAGGGATAATCACAATGTTTTTCTCTTCCATCCTCTTCCAGCAAGTGGTCTCTGCAATACGAGCTGGCGTCAACCCATCAGGAAATCCCCCCAATCAGACCAGCCTATGGGACCTAAGCTCCTCCTTCTTTTTCGCCGGCACCGTCATCACTACCATTGGTGAGACCGATCCCATTTGTCCCGCCTTCCGTCCGCCTTAATCCTGTTACTTTCATCTCTTAGTGTATTTGTTTGGAGGCTGCTCTCACAGACCTAGAGGGCCGTCCTCACCTCCTGACAGCTACACAAACACCGGAGGTATCGAACGCTTCCTAGAACATGTTTTCTACACCCTCACGTCAATGTAAACATCTTGACATTAAAGGTGCTGAGGATTTTAGAGGTTTAATTTGAGTGTAATTTGTTTGGAAGTGTGAAAGCCGTGGATGCTATTGGTGAGTGAAATGCTCTGGTGGAACACCTGCTCTTGTGGACTTCAGCTGACTCTACAGGAGACGGTTTAGATTTGAGACAGCTCCCTGCAAATTTCTGACCAATCAGGACATCTCTTCCCTGATTGGTTTTAGGGAGTTCATCTCGCCTGTCGATCACATGCTCGCACAGCGTTTTAACTGCTCAACCAAATGTGTGCATGGAATGAAAACACTTGCAGAGGCGGAGAGTGAAGGGAGGAGAGGGACAGAGGGACGGAGGGACAGAGGGACAGAGGGACAGAGGGACGGAGGGTACAGAGGGACGGAGGGACAGAGGGACGGAGGGACAGAGGGACGGAGGGACAGAGGGACAGAGAGACAGAGGGACGGAGGGTACAGAGGGACGGAGGGACAGAGGGACGGAGGGACAGAGGGACAGAGGGACGGAGGGACAGAGGGACGGAGGGACAGAGGGACGGAGGGTGCAGAGGGACGGAGGGTGCAGAGGGACAGAGGGACGGAGGGTGCAGAGAGGGGCGGGGCGTGTTTTCGTTTGTGTATTTTCTAAATCTGTCTTTAATCCCTTTCCCTTTACCACCCTCGAATCTGACCTTTCACAAAGCAGCTTTTAACCATGTTTCACAAATGTGATTAATACCAATTCAGAAAAAAATAATCACCTTAATACCTAAATCGTATAACTACCTGTATCTCCTCTTCAGCCGAACGGTTAATTAAACAGTGGGTCGCGTCCCACCGTGTAAACCTTTCAGCAGCTCGTTCCAGCTGGCCTTAATTGACTTGCTCTGCTCAGCGACTATCTGTGGGAGATAATTGGGGGACTTAAAAAGGGACTTCTTACAGACCCACAGAACATGAGTCAATTAAAGTGTGTTCTCATCCGTGCTTGTTGTCCCACTTTGCTTCTGAATATTTATGGTGGCCGCCTGAGTCAACAGATTTTAGCACGCTGTCACGCATTAATTCATTTAAATCGAGCATCCGCAAATGTTATGCATTCTCTTCCCATTATCACCTCTCTCTCTCCTTCTTTCTCTATCTCTTCCTCTCTCTGTATATCTTTCTCTCCCTTTATCCACCTCTATCTCTCCATCTCTTTCTCTTTGTTTCTGTCTCTCTCCATCTGGCTCTCTCTCGTTCTCTCTTGTTCTCTCTCCATCTGGCTCTCTCGTTCTCTCCCTCTCTCTCTCCCTCCCTCTCTCTCTCTCTCTCTCTCGCTCTCTCTCCCTTTCTCTCTCTCTCTCTGCCTCTCTCTCTCTCTCTCTCTCTCTCTCTCTCTCTCTCTCTCTCTCTCTCTCTCTCTCTCTCTCCTCTCTCTCTCTCTCTCTCTCTCTCTCTCTCTCTCTCTCTCTCTCTCTCTCTCTCTCTCTCTCTCTCTCTCTCTCTCTCTCTCTCTCTCTCTCTCTTTCTCTCTCCCTCTCTCTCCATCACTCTATTTTCCTCAGTCAGCTCCAGCTGTAAGAGCTTATCTTCAAAGGCGGGAACAGGAACAAACACACGCAAACACACAGATACACACTCAACCATGCACAAACACAAACAGATACACACACATACACACTCTACCATGCACTCACACAAATACAAACCAATTTACACACACACACACACACACACACACACACACACACACACACACACACACACACACACACACACACACACACACACACACACACACACACACACACACACACACACACGGCAACAGCGTGTATGACAGCTCTTCTGGTTCCCCAGACCTTGTGAAATGAGTGTCTGTTCAGTGGGCCATGGTGTTCCATCCCAGATCACCACACAGCCCAGACCACCACACAGCCCAGACCACCACACAGCCCAGACCACCACACAGCCCAGACCACCACACAGCCCAGACCACCACACAGCCCAGACCACCACACAGCCCAGACCACCACACAGCCCAGACCACCACACAGCCCAGACCACCACACAGCCCAGACCACCACACAGCCCAGCCTCCTGTGAGCCAGGAACAAGGCCATAGTAACTACTAACTATTCTCTCTCTCTAACTCTCCCTCGCTCTCTCCGTCTCTCTTATAGATAGGGTTGTCAACTTGGGGGCAGCATCGTATTCATTTTAACCTTTGTGCAGTACATCTTACAACTTTGCCTGTTTTCGTTATGGAGTTGGACAATGATGCAGCTCACACACACACACACACGCACGCACACATGCACACACGCACGCACACGCACGCACACACGCACGCACGCACGCACGCACACACACACACCACACACACACACACACACACACACACACGAATGAAGAGAGGAACGTCGTTTTTAAACAATCCATATATGCATGCATATTATATCCATAAGTGATTAGTAGGAGTTTGCTCGTGGCTATGAATCATGAGGCAGGCAGCCCGTTCATACAGGAGGTCTTAAAGACTCTGTTGATCGTTTTCTAACAAGTCCACATATGTATGTGTATTACATCCTTATAACTGATTAGCAGTAGTTTGCTCGTGGCTATGAACCATGAGGCTCGTGCATAGAGGAGGGCACTGAGACCTTTTACAAAAAGAGCTAATGCTGAGCACGTGGGCTGAGCTCTCTTCTGCATTGTCTCATTCTTTCACTGCCCCGATTTTTTCCCCCGCTCTGATCCCTGCTCTCAGCGGAGGTTCCAACAGGTCCGGCCTCTGGGTTTGTTCGGCGATGTGGAAGACTGTGCTTGGTCGAGCCGCCCCATTGTGGCTCTGGTCATGTCGGCTGCTTTAATGAGGCTGAAACAACAGTACGGCTCTGAAGCTGTTTTGACAGCTTCCTCTCGGAGGGAGGAAAAGGAGCAGAGCTCGGCTGGTGTGTTGTTTGTAAAAGCCCAAGGCGTGCACACACACACGCACGCACATGTGCGCACTGTGTACAAACTCACATTCACATAGAGATGCTCATATACTTACACACAAATACACATGCTCGCACACACAAACTCACACACACTTACACATGCGCTCACCGCACACACACACACACACACACACACACACACACACACACACACACACATACACACACACACACACACACACACACACACACACACACACACACACACACACACACACACACACACACACACACACACACACACACACACACACACACAACATCCACACAACATCCACACACTAGGTTAATTACAATGCTAATGATCCCGATTTTGCATAATTATTGGAGCACTTGCAGTAGTTGCTGCTTTACAGAGAAACAGCAAGAAAGCATTTATTAATTTTGCTTGATTTATGCATGCACGTAGTGGGCTTGGTTCCTCAGCACGGACGCCACTTACCTTCATTATGGCGGTATTATGCTGTAGCATAACTACACCGCTGCTTGCCTCAAGCCCTTCTGTTATCACTCCAGCCCCTGCAAATGAGTCCTCTGTGATTGCTTGAGCCTTGGGCTGTCTTATATAAACATAAAAAGAAAGGTTTCTGTCTGGATTCACAGCAACTCGTTGATGCCATGGTTATTTATTTTTATGTAAACATCATTTCATAAATATATATATATATATATATATATATATATATATAATATTATATATATATATATATTATAATATATATATATATATATATATATTGTACAGTATGTCCCAAGGAAAAAATAATTGACTCCAATATCTGTGTCTTTAAGAGAGGAATAGCTGCTGTCATTCCCCTGTGTGCTCCGTCTAAGTCTCTCTTGTTTGAAACAAGTTCCTGGGGCTCCCCTGAGGAGACCTTCAGGCTCTGGTGCTGCTGTAGTGGGGAGCGGCATGGGAGGAAGAGTGGGGACGGTGGTCGACCCCCAGGAGGAAGGTCCTGGGTTCAATCTCACCTCTCAACATGAAGTCATTCTTAGGCCAGATGCCTGACACGTCAAGTATCTTCATTCACTGGATGTTACTTTTCAAAATAAAAGCCTCTGCTGAAGGATTAAATACTAGTGTAACCTTCATTACACTACCCTGCAAAGGGTAGTCTGGTAAAGGTTAAGCAAATATCACAGACCTTTGTGTTTAATCACTTAAGGCTGGTTAAAAGGTTAAATGTTGAAAGGCTGTTATTAACAATTCAAGTTATATTGGTGATGCATAATTTGAAAGCATTTTCAACAGTTGAGCGAACATAATTTAAATTTGCCTACCATCCAGCTCCATGCAGGTGAACACTAATGTTGTTGTTTTTCTTCAAGAGCCACAGTACTGGGAGGCCTTGTACCATTAGACAGCCTGTCCCATAATCTAGTTTCTTTTACAGGACTGTTCATCCTAATACATTCATTATCCTACCACGACAAGGGACAAGGGGCCTCGAGCCGTTTTGACCTGTCAACAAGCATTACGTTCATATTTCGAAGAACAGCAGAGTGTCTATCAGGCTCTGGTTAAAGTGTGGGGAATAACAGAAGTCTGTCTTGCACACTCTGGTTATAGTTTGGAGAATAACAACATACTGTCTGTCACGCTCTGGTTTTAGTTTGGAGAATAACAACATACTGTCTGTCACGCTCTGGTTATAGTTTGGAGAATAACAACATACTGTCTATCACACTCTGGTTATAGTTTGGAGAATAACAACATACTGTCTGTCACGCTCTGGTTATAGTTTGGAGAATAACAACATACTGTCTATCACCCACTGGTTTTAGTTCTGAGAGTGACACCAGACTGTCTATCACCCGCTGGTTTTAGTTCTGAGAATGACACCAGACTGTCTATCACCCGCTGGTTTTAGTTATTAGAATGACACCAGACTGTCTATTCCTCTCTGGTTTTCCAGGGTTGTCTTAACTGCCAGTATGGCCGCTATCCTAAGGACAACACAGAGGTAGTCTCTGTCCCAGTCAAGCTGTGCTTGGGTTATTCTAGTGTGTAGCAGCTCGCTTGAATTCTTGATCCCCCCCCCCCCCCCCAAACATCCCCTCAAATACAGAATTAGCGTTTCTTAATTATTTACTTGACAAATCGGAGCCATTTCTTTTCCTGTGCGACGCAATTATCCCCAATTAGCTTCTGTTGGAGGGACACCACTGCGGGCCACGGGGGCGAGGTGTCTGCGTGTCTCTGTGCTTGTTTGTATGATGTCTCCACAGCACACATGTCTCATGTCGTCACCTCCACCTCGGTGTGGAGGCGTCTCTTAATTAAAGGAGAAATCCGGTGTAAAATGATCTGGGATATGTTTAGTATGATAACGAGTTGGAATGTTAACGCTATAAACTTGGAACGATAGGGGCATGGCTAAATTGCTATTTTAGACCACTAATGGTGCATTTCCACTAGCACGGCTCGGCTCGGTACGGCTCGGCGCGCTATTTGCGTGTTTCCACTAGCACGCAGTACCTGCAACCGGGTACATTTTTGGTATCACCTCAGCCGTGGTTCCAAGCGAGCCGAAGCGTTACTAAAACGTGACGTCAGCCGACTGCCTTCCACTGATTGGCCGATGAGTGTCATCACTGGAAGCGTCATAACCGCGCGACTTTTCAATAGTGTTTTGTCTCGCGGCCCGGAGTCTTCTCTGGCTCTCTTCTCTTGCCTTCTGTGCGACAAAAAGCCACAGGGTGAGCAGCAACACGATCGCCTCCATGTCCTCCATGCTGTCCTCCTCTGATGTTGTTGTTGTTGTTGTTCTGGTCTTCCGGATTTGTACGTTGCTCGGCGCCGTGTAAATGACGTCACAGCGGTTTCGCGCAGCCGTGTTATGACGACCCCGCCCACGTCGAGGAGGCACCAGTTGTAATGGAAACACAACCAAACCGAGCCGAGCCGAGCCGTGCCGAGCCGTATCGAGCTGAGCCGTGCTAGTGGAAATGCGCCATTACAAGGCTAGAAGTAGCCTGACACTTCTTTGGTCGTATGATAAGGGACTTAACATACAAAATGAGGCATTGATAACTTTGTAAGTTTACAGATAGTTTATTAAAAAGGGCATTTTATACACACAATTCCATCAGTAGTTCACCCGTCGACGCCGTCTTGTCTTTAAGACCCGATAAGTAGATTGGCGAACACAGAGCTTGTGTGTTGTTGACAGATGTCACAAGCTGTGTGTTTGCCAATCTACCTATCATGTACAAATGAGGCTACCTCTCACTGCGGTAACAACGCCGCAATCAGCATTCAGAATTTGTGCAAACGGCCAGAAGCAAGTATAGGAATAGCGTCAGGCACAGACAGACAAACAGATGGGCATGCGTGTGGCTGGACGAACTGAAAGATCAGCATACAGACAGATTGTCAGATTGACAGGCAAACACATGAGTGGATTAAGTGCACACTGAGCATTTCTGAATGATTTCACTACATCTTTGTTAACCGGCATACTTAGGCATGTGTGTTTGTGTGTTTGGTTCAGAGGTGATGAAAACAAAATATGTGAAAATCACAGGATAAACTCTTCCCCAGATTCTCCCCAGTCTTTTCTCCTTCAGCTGATGTATCGCAGCCTCTCCCCCTATGTTGTGATCCACGACCCCGCCTGTAATTATCCTTCTTGATTGGAAATAGCTCTGCTGTCCCTCTGCTTGGCCTGCAGGCATGAGAACCAGAGAGTGATTAGGACCTCACAGCCTGGGCCCAGAGCTGCTGTAATGAAGGTCTGAGGAGGTTCGTCATGGCCAGCAAGCCCCGACACATGTTGAGAAGGCAGAGCCCACATTGTGTGTGTGTGTGTGTGTGTGTGTGTGTGTGTGTGCCTATGTGTGTGTAAGCGCGTACATGCCTTAGTTCATTTGTGTTTGTTTGTGCGCCTGTGGGATTGTGTGTACGCTTGTGTGCATGCGTTCCTGTGTGTGTGCCTGTGTGTGTATGTGAGTCTGAGTGTGTGTGTGCCTTTGTGTGTGTGAGTTTCTTTGTGTGCTCACTGCTCAGGCACTATCGATTGTTCTAGCTTTGAGGCCTGAGGAACCAGGAGCTGCTGAATTATAGATGTTCCCCTCTGAACCCTCTCTCTTGTTCACCCTATGCCCGCACTCAGCCACTGATCTCTACTACCTCTACTACACCAAGAGCCCTGGGACCAGGTTAGGAAGTAATGATTAACCGTCTTATCTAATATCGGCTAATAAATGATGAAATATTCATTTATTCATTCATTCAAATATATATATATATATATAATAAAATAAAACCCCAATAAATAATATATATATATATATATATATATATATATATATATATATATATATATATATATATATATATATATATATATATATATATATAAATATATATATATATATATAATAAAATAAAACCCCAAAAAATAATAATACAAAAAAAAGTTTATTAATTAATTAAAATATATATATATTAAAAAAAAAGATAACTTTAATTATATTAATTTATTACATTTTAATTAAAATGTTCCTTCTCCATATCCAGAGGGTGCTACAGCCCCCTAGGACCTTTAACCTCCGAGGTACTCACTTCTTCCTCCACACTCTGTCTGCAGCAAGAGACCCATACGTTCAATGCGTGTTCTTGGGATCCGAAGTGGTAGTACGTCCCCGACATACATGTACAGCCACGCCCGTCCAAGAGTGGCTGGGATTGGTTGAAGTTCTGTATCAAGCAGACACGCTGGAAATGAGAAACGTGTGCGTGCTCAACCTAAACAGAATGAGATGTGACTCCACAGGGATCTCTGAGGGCACTGATGACTGATGACGCTTCAATCTGAAAAACATTTAGGGGAAATAATGAAATAATGACAATCTCT
>OLKM01001438.1:37731-51534 GCA_900291075.1 Melanogrammus aeglefinus | reverse complement strand
CTCTCTCTCTCTCTCTCTCTCTCTCTCTCTCTCTCTTTCTCTCCTCTCTCTTTCTCTCTCTCTCTCTCTCTCTCTCTCTCTCTCTCTCTCTCTCTCTCTCTCTCTCCTCTCTGCCTCTCTCTCTCATTCTCCCTCTCTCTCTCATTCTCCCAGGCTTTGGGAACATCTCTCCTCACACAGAGGGCGGGAGGATCTTCTGTATAATCTACGCCCTGCTGGGGATTCCGCTGTTTGGATTCTTATTGGCTGGCGTCGGGGAGCAGTTGGGAACCATCTTCGGAAAGGGCATCGCCAAAGTAGAGAAGATGATTGTGGTGAGTTTCTGGATAGAATGCCTGGTGTTCTGTGTTTCTCCGTGTATGATGTGGTTGGTGTTTGTCGGTGTCTCTTCTGTCTGCTGTCTGGCTGTGTGTGTGTGTGTGTGTGTGTGTGTGTGTGTGTGTGTGTGTGTGTGTGTGTGTGTGTGCGTGTGTGTGTTTATGGCTCAGTCTCTCAAGAATGAATATGTTTAGCCAGATAATAAAACCAGGTCTGCATCAGATGGAATCCATAAATTCATGACATGCAACCTAGTTCAGCAACTCCACCATAAACTGGAATATAAACAACCTCCGACAACATCCGAAAGAGGAAAGCCTCTCCACCTCTGACGGCGTGAAGGTAGAATAAAGTATGGGTTGCCATGCCGACAGACTTCTTGACAGTATACGAAAACATAGGTCGGAAGAGGAGAAAAGCCATTTGGAATATCACTGCTGTGAAATTAATATCACTGCTGTTGTTCATTTTACCGATTTTTGAAGAACAGAGTGCTTTCTTTAAAATGGAGACCTGCTTTTTTGTTTTCCTGTTTTCAACCTACCCGATATATATTATTTTATAATAACAATGAAATCCTCTATACGTCGACTAAACTTGGCGTGTGTGTGTATGATGGCTGTTCTAGGAAGCCTCACCTGGCCGGAGTCCGACTGATTGGACTCTGGGGCTGGGTGAGGTTGCATACCTGTGATGCTCACAGGTTAGACCAGCACACACACTCAGAAAATCTCTGAGCTGGAAGCACCTGTTCTGCCTACCAACTCTACAATATACCGGTTTAAAGGTGACCTATCATACCACCAGGTGTGCGTGTGATTAGCCGTTACAGGTTGCTTTGAAAATCTGCCCCTTCTGACATCACCAGTGGGCGTGTCCATCTAGATGTGCAATGGATAGATGATCAACGTTGCTACAGTCCACAGTGGGTAGGCTGGTAGACTGATCTATCAGCACACATCAAGGTGGACATGCCCACTTGTGATGTCAGAAGAGGCAGATTTTCAAATCGGCTTGTAATGGCTAATCACACTCACACCTGGTGGTTTGATATGTCACCTTTAAACGTCAACAACCTGTCTGCTGAAGACGGAGGGGCCCAGTAAAGCCCCCAGCTGCAATACCTCAACTAGGTGGAGTAATGCAGCTTAGCCATCCAGAGGGCTAAATTACTCAGCCTAGATTGGGTGTTGAAAGCCGCTACCCTCAAATAATACCTTGCTGACTCAAAGCGCTACAACCGAAACTTCTGTATTCGCACCCTATCCATAACACCGAACAAAATGGCACACACATTATCAAACATCATCACCCACATCGTCACGCACCATCACACACACACATCCTGCGTCCCAGCGGTAGTTATTGGGTGTGTGGTAAGCTTTGACGTGTGTGTTATCAACGGGCTGAGCGCAGCAGACGGTGGCAGTCTGTTCCGCACGGATTTATCTGGAACAAAAGGCCTGCCTTGGGATTCCCACGAGCTGCAGCAGCTGCAGCCGCACACCAGTCGATGAATTAAGCCCTCCGACAGCAAGACAATTCCACGTCTTGTCTTTGTAAATGAAAAGTGTCAGGATGGAATTGGAAAATGATCCACAGTTGACTTTTTCCGTTCTTACCTTGGGCTCTCTCTCGCTGGCAATGTCATCCTTCAAAATGTGTGCAGACTAAATTAAAACCTTTGCCTGCCGCCGTTTCTCCTCCGATTCGTCACCTGTTCCTGCCTCCCCCCCCCCCTCCCCCTCACTCCCTCCCCAGGCGGGGGGAGAGAGGTTTGCTCCCTGCTCTCAACAAGTCTAGACACAGTTGGACTGTAACATTTGTAAATCTGCAAAGGTGAAATATATCGATGAGGTCGCATCCTCAACACTTCCTCTCCCTTGTATAGTGTTTTAAGTCAGGAAGTAAGTAAGTAAGTAGATGCTTTATTCATCCCCTTGGGAAAATTCAGGTATCGAGTAGCAGCAGACAGTACAGTTGTCCAACAACAAAATGGACATATGTATCTAGCCGTTCGCGTGGCCAGATGGTTGACCGATAGCTCACGACCAGAGCCCGCCAAAGCCTGGACTTACCCAGGAGTGGAGGAGGAGATTACACCAGGAGCCTGGACTCTGCGGTTGCGTTTCAAGGGAAATCCATCCCATTCAAACGAAAACAGGAATGAAAGACTGCGTTTGAACGCCGTTACAAGGACAAACACACACATTCCACTTATCGAACCCAACGAGAGCTTTCGTAGGAACATTGCCCACGACACAACATGACAAGGGACTGGAATTAACAGCGTAACCCTGGTTACAAGTCGATACGAAGGAGTTTCTCATGGTGCCGTCAAAGGAAAGCTAAGGTCTTGTACACACATTTAGTGCTTTAAGCAAACGCTTTTATCCAAAGCGACTTACAATAGCTCATAGAAACATTCACACACCACAGTGTTTTCCCCCCAAAGTCGTCAGCCGGTTCGTGGTTAGGGCGAGGTGTCCTGAGGTGTCCTCAGGGACAACTCGACACTCACACAAGGAGAAGCCGGGGATCAAACTAGCAACCTTCTGGTTACAATCCTCTCTACCTCCTGAGCTAAGCTGACTAATCATATTTCATCATATACTTAATGTGGTTTCTCATCCCATACTACCACCATGACACAATACACACTCTGCCACTCATGTAACACATTGGCTGTGTTTTGTGCGACTTTTGTGTGACTTTTGTGTGCGACATGCCCTTGTGTTGCGCTACGCACCGCCGCGGTTATGTCACCGCCAACGCCAGAAGCCGGGCGTTCTGAACGTAACCCTCAATCACAGACTCATCGCGCTGTGAAGAGGCGTTATGGCCTGCTGTACGGAGGCGGGGGACGGGGGGGACGGGCGGACAGGGGGCGGTCACTTGTCATTGTGTATTAGTTTCCCTGACTGCAGTCTGTTGAGACACCCTGGAGATGATGCATACCGTACATGGACTGGAAACCAGGCAACGCTCGCACAAACTGTACAGGCTGTCGGTGACGAGGTGCGATTTTCACGCCGGGGGTTTGAGTGCAGTCGACCGGATGATTATGAAATGCAGCAGAACGACAAATCCCACGGAGCAGCCTCATTGGGATGCAGTGACGATGACGACCATGACGACCATGATGATGATGATGTGAATGATGATGAGGATGATGAGGATGATGATGGTGAGGATGATGATGACGACGATGGCGGCGCTTCCGTTATAACCAAAACCTGCTGTGGGAGTCGGGTTCCAATCAAAGCCGCCCCCAAGTGTGTGCTCCACAAATAGATAATCATCATTATTATGTATTCACCCGTCTATGTCATCACATCCACCCCCCTCTCCCAGGAGTACAATCCCAGAGGAGTAATTTGGAGCATTCCAACTTAGCCCACCGGATGGATGGCTGCATTACTCCACCTAGGTGTGGTGTGACAAGGGAAAATCTCTCACCTCAACTAATGCCTTGCTGATTCCGAACTTAACCTGCCCTCTCTGTCTCTCTGTCTGTCTCTCCCTCTCTCCCTCTCTCTCTCTCTCTCTCTCTCTCTCTCTCTCTCTCTCTCTCTCTCTCTCTCTCTCTCTCTCTCTCTCTCTCTCCTCTCTCTCTCTCTCTCTCTCTCTCTCTCTCTCTCTCTCTCTCTCTCTCTCTCTCTCTCTCTCTCTCTCTCTCCCTGTTTCTCTCTCCCTGTTTCTCTCTCCACCTCCCACCCCCCCTCACCCTCCAGAAGTGGAACGTGAGCCAGATGAAGATCCGGGTCTTCTCCACCGTGCTCTTCATCCTGTTCGGCTGCGTGATCTTCGTAGCGCTGCCGGCCGTCATCTTCAAGCACATAGAGGGCTGGAGCGCGCTGGAGTCCATCTACTTCGTGGTCATCACCCTCACCACCATCGGCTTCGGGGACTTTGTAGCGGGCGAGAAGGGTTCGTTGATTTAGCCCCCCCTCCCTCCTGCTGAGCTGGTGGTTTCTGGTTCTGATTTGAGGCTTTGTTCGTATTATTTCTTTGGTTTGTTCGAAAGTGACGTTGTTTCGCCAGTTTCAATCTATTTCCCTTCTTGCTCTGTTCGCCCCTTCGTATCTCTCTCTCTCTCTCTCTCTCTCTCTCTCTCTCTCTCTCTCTCTCTCTCTCTCTCTCTCTCTCTCTTCTCTCTCTCTCTCTCTCTCTCTCTCTCTCTCTCTCTCTCTCTCTCTCTCTCTCTCTCTCTCTCTCTCTCTCTCTCTCTCTCTTCTACTGTCTGAGGCACACTTTTTTCCCCTCCGCCACCACCATGTTTATGCGGCACCCCATAAGATGATCTCTCTCTCTGTCTCTGTCTCTCTCTCTCTCTCTCTCTCTCTCTCTCTCTCTCTCTCTCTCTCTCTCTCTCTCTCTCTCTCTCTCTCTCTCTCTCTCTATCTCTCTCCCTCTCTCTCTAACCCCATCATATGCTGATTCTCCCTAATCCTCTTTGTCGTAGGAGCATCATAGCATCATGGCTTCATGCTCGGTGTAACGCATAAGATATAACCTTTACATTAACAGGGATTACATAACGCCTGCTGTTGGGTAACTCACCCAGAGGCCTCTCCTCTGCTGCAGGAGGCCTGGAGAACCCAGAGTTCATGGACTACTACAAGCCGGTGGTGTGGTTCTGGATCCTGGTGGGCCTGGCCTACTTCGCTGCTGTGCTCAGCATGATCGGGGACTGGTTCCGGGTGATCTCCAAGAAGACCAAGGAGGAGGTACCGTGCCGTCACTGCTCATTGTCACATTTCACTACAGGTGGAGTTTGAGAGTGTAGTTTCTGCAGGTGAAGTGAGAGAGTGTCATTTCACTACAGTGGAGTGAGAGAGGGTCGTCTCTTCACGTGGAGTGAGATGGTGTCATTTCACCGTGGGTGGAATGAGGGAGTCATTTCTGCAGGCGGAGTGAGCGGGTGTCATTTCACTACAGGTTGAGTGAGATAGATCCATTAAACTACAGGAAGAGTGAGAGAGTGTATCTCTCTACAGTTGGAGTGAGATAGTGTCATTGCACTATAGGTGGTGTGAGAGAGTACCATTGCACTACAGATTAATTGAAAGTCATCTCACTACAGGTGGGGTGAGAGAGTGTCATTACACTACCGCTGTACAAGAGAGAGGATGCCATTCAACAACTATAATGAGATTCATAGGAAGTACCCCAGGCTTTTCTATCTGACCATTCATCCATTCTGTGAACTAAATTCCCCCACTCCACCATCTCTGCCTCGATTCAAGCCTTTTATGTGTGTTCAATTATTTGTTGGTGCAACTTCACACAGAAATGCTCATTAAAACAATCCTTATCTTCTGCTTAGCCCAGATCAACAGATGTGTGCATGTGACACAACAACAGACGCAAGTCTGTCAAGCAACGGATGTTTTGGGAAACATAGGTTCAAATCCTCTAGCAACTGAATATGCGCTGGTGTATGTACATCTACGACCATACACTAGCTTCCATCCAGGGAACGGTTAACACACCCACCTAGCCCTCCTCCACACTACACACACACACACACACGCACTCACGCACGCACGCACGCACGCACGCACACACACACACACACACACACACACACACACACACACACACACACACACACACACACACACACACACACACACACACACAGGCACACGCATGCACCGCACGCACACACACACACCACACATGCACACACACACACACACACACACACACACACACACACACACACACACACACACACACACACACACACACACACACACACACACACACACACACTGTTACGGCTGAAACCGAACATAAAAGGGCAACACAAAGTGCTCAAAATCTAGGGGTTTTATTAGCGAAGAAATGGTCGTGTTAACAAAAACAGGCAAACAATTATGCCGAAAAACAAAATAGCGCTGGTAGCGGCAACAAGAGGGGAATGGACCTCCGGTGCACCGCAGTAACAAGCGAACGCGTCCAGCAAATCTCTCGGTAAGAAGCCCTCGCCATGGCAGGTTTGTAGGGCTTCTATAGGGGAGGCCCCGCCTCCCACTCAGGACCTACACCTGGGCACAGTTAACACATAACAGAATAGGAACAGGAGGGACACGTAACACACACACACACACACACACACACACACACACACACACACACACACAGCCACTCTCAGCCCTTCTTGAGTCTTAACGTGGTGCATTATGTATGCTGATGGGATAACGCCTGCTGCAAAACGCCAGTGTCAGCGCCACATCAGCCCTGTATGTACTACAAACTACACACGCTACCTTTTTATAACGCGCTTAAGACGGAGCTTTCCTGCGATTTCTTCTAGTTTTGTTTTGACAGCAAGAACAGAAGCCAATACAGCATTTCTATAAAAAACCAAAACCGAATAACCTGCGACTTGTTACCGTGGAAGTGGTTGCCCGAGACCAATGGCCCCTATAGCAAGGGAGGGGAGGGAGGGAGGGAGGGGGGGGGGGGAGGGGGAGGGAGGGGGAGGGGCGGAGGGGGGTGGTGGGGGAGGGGGAGGGGGGAGGGGGGGGCTAACACCTTGTCAGTGTTGACGCACAAGGTCATCCATAGTAAAAGATTGATCCCTTCTCTGCATAAGAGCCATCCATCTCCCGCTGCAGGGAGGGGGCTGTGGGTTGGACTGTAGTTACCGAGGCTGCGAGTGGTTCATGGGGTACCTTGTCACGCACTTTAGTTACACTGAGATGGATGAGCAGAACCGCCATGTAGGGTCAAGTGCAACGAAAAAACCCTCACACATACACACACAAACGCGCCCGCATTCAGGCAGGCACGAAAACAAACACACACACACACACACACACACACACACACACACACACACACACACACACACACACACACACACACACACACACACACACACACACACACACGCACGCTCCCCTATGCAGGCACGCACACACAGGCAGCCACGTGATGCTGCATAGACACGCACGCACACACGCACATACACACACACACACACACAAAGACGTTCACACAAAGACACGTATGCAGACAGCCAATGTACACACATATACATTACAGATGGAAACGCACGCACACACTAAGAAGCACACATATGCGTATGCACACACACGTATGCATACACACTGATGCAAACGTACCCAATGTACACACATATACATGACATAGCAACCGAAGCACACACTTATGAGGGGCCGCCTGGGACAGAATTCATACTTGGTCTTACACATACTATTATAAGCTCGCATATACACCAGTATACTCATACACACACACTATTATCATGAAGATTTACGATATCCTCTGGAGGCGCACATAGCTTTTGGCCGTTATATTATATATTATATTATATTATACAGATAGATAGAGCTCCAGGACCCCCCGCCGGAGCCCCCGGAGTGTTCTAGATTAGAATATTTTATAGAACGGATGATATTATGAAACTTAAACGACTGTGTCAATTTTTCCGTCTCTGGTCATTCCACAACACGTAGAGACCGGCCATGGTTGAGAATGAATTGGCGTTCACAAGAGGAAGCCTCTCTCAAACTCAGGCAGCCACGAGAGCAAGCGACAAAATCACTTTTTGGTGCGTAACATCATCGCTGGAGATTCATGAGTGAAATGACAGCGCAGTATTTTGAGCGCCAGAAGCTACCGCTTCTTCTGTCAGCCAATCAGGAACTGAGGAATCAAACTCACTTCCGTTTCAGTCAAACTCTCTCACACACACACTACTATACCCTCTCACACACACTACTATACTCTCTCACACACACAATATACTTTCTCACACACACAATATACTCTCTCACATACACGACTATACACTCTCATACATACATGTCAAAGGATTATAATATAGTGTGTCTATGAGTATATCTGGTGTATATGCGAGATTATAATAGTGTGTGTAAGGCCAAGTATGAATTCTTTCCCAGGCGGCCCCTCATACACACTCAACCACACACTCGCACATATAAACGTATGCACACAGCCACACACACATTCACAATATACTGCTCTCCTCACACACGCATAACTACATGGAGTAATACCCTCACACACACACACACACACACACACACATACACACATATACGCTCACACACACACACACACACACACACACACACACACACACACACACACACACACACACATTGAGAACCATCTACGCTCGAGCAAATCACGCATCAATTAGACACACGTTCTACTTCATGATTTATTCAGCACAATGGTTGGCATGATGGCTGAACCGTGCTGAAGTCTGCAGAGGGCGGGAGACGTGATGTGTGTCTGTGGCAGCAGCAGCGTCGGGAGAGACCTCTGAGCAGATCCCTGAATACTACTAGAACCACAGAAAAACCCTGGTTTTTGTTGCGATTGCCGTGTTGGAGCTGGAGGTGGTGAAGTTGGTGTTAATGGTGGTGTTGAAGGTGGTGGTAATGGCGGTGGTAATGGTGGTGCTGGAGTTGTAGTTGCTGGTGATAATGGTGTCGGTGGGGTGGTGATAGTGGTGCTGGTGGTGGAGGTTATGGTTGTGGTGGTGGAGGTGGTTGTAATATTTGTGGTGGTCAAGCGCCTGGCTGAGCAGTGAGTATCTTATCCTGGATCATATTTCATAATGAATGAGAGGAAATAAAGATGTTAAACTTCAAAGATACCAGTTTATGAGCTTGACTCTGAGAACGACTTTAAAAGAATCCTGCCAGATAGTGAGTGATGTTTCAACTGTCTGTTTCACAACTCCTGTAACCATAGCCTGCAACAACAAATCCTCGATACGTTCGTTCTACCGTCCATCTCCACACTACTGCACGCTACTCTTGAGTCCAAATATAGTCCAGAGGATCTCCTCTGCAGATCATTGTATAACGAATCAGGACAAATCTCTCTTTTTCTTCTGTCTCTCTCTTTCTCTCTCTCTCTCTCTCTCTCTCTCCTCTCTCTCTCCCTCTCTCTCTCTCTCTCTCTCTCTCTCTCTCTCTCTCTCTCTCTCCTTCTCTCTCTTTCCTCTCTCTCCCTCTCCCTCACCCACTCTCTCTCTCTCTCCCCATTTCTCTCTCTCTCTCTCTCTCTCTCTCTCTCTCTCTCTCTCTCTCTCTCTCTCTCTCTCTCTCTCTCTCTCTCTCTCTCTCTCTCTCTCTCTCTCTCTCTCTCTCTCCCTCCCCCTCTCTCTCTTTAACATGTCTCCACTCCCACGTTTGACCTACCCCTCTCTCCCCCTTCCCCCTCCGTCCGCAGGTGGGCGAGTTCCGGGCGCACGCGGCCGAGTGGACGGCCAACGTGTCGGCCGAGTTCAAGGAGACGCGGCGCCGCCTGAGCGTGGACATCTACGACAAGTTCCAGCGCGCCGCCTCCATCAAGCGCAAGCTGTCGTCGGAGCTGGGCATCAACGCCGTCAACCAGGAGATGACGCCGGGCAAGCGCACGCTCTCCGTCAACTTCGGCGAGGAGCGGGAACTGTACCCCAACCTGACGCTCTCGTTCACCCCCGCGCCGCTGAGCCGGAACGGCAGCCTGTACCTCAACGGCCTCAGCCCCGACTACGCCGACCGCCGCGAGGTGGCCGTCATCGAGAACTTCAAGTAACACACGCGCGTGTCGCATGATGTGCTCTGATGGATGTAGCTGCGGCTGCATCCATCTGCTGCCGCCGCCGCCGCTGCATTCATTAGTTGGATTGACCTGCGGGGATATCGATTGGAAACATAATGGAGAATTGAACAGATCAATCAAGACGCTAAGTACATTCGCGGATTGGAGCCTCTGGCACGCACACACACGAAGACGCACACACAGACGCACACACACACACACACACACACACACACACACACACACACACACACACACACACACACACACACACACACACACACACACACACACACACACACACACACACACACACACACACACACACACACACACACGTCCATGTAGAGAACATGAACCGTGGATGCACTCAGACGCAGTGCTTTTTCGAGCTTGCGGGGCCGGAGACATTTATTTTGTATCTACTTGGGGGCCATACCTCTTCTACAACTCGACGTGGCGTTCTCTCTGTCAGCGCCAAGCATTCGCCCGCGAGACCGCTGTGCTTCTTCGGGGATGACACACAGAGCAATTTATTACTTTATTCTATTCTTACTAATAATGTTATTACGATGATAGAGGTTAGCACTCATGACCCAAGTTCCATTAGGGAGAGGAGGATTTCACTGAACCTCCCACCGTGTCGAGCTGTTCACCTTGGGATGAGTCCCAGCGTGCCTTAGCAAACAACAAGTCTAGGATCGCTGAAGATTTCTTCTGGTTCAGTATTAGACGGAGCAACGGCAGCGGTCTGTGTGATGTTTGTACTGAATCTTGATGATTGAGGAACACATTGTGAGAAAGGGTGTCGGGGAATGAAGGCCAGTTGAAAGGAAAACTATTGATCATATTGAACATTCTCTACTTACCTTCCTTCGAATCTATTTAAGAGAGTAATATATCAAATATATATATACATATATGTATGAAAATAATGAGATGATGGAATACAGTCAACATGCGGGTAAAGTTAAAAACCAGTTGCTAGTTGTCAAACTGGATTCCGCTGAAAGTGCAATGTTGTATTGATTTGTTGAAGCCATGTGAATAATACACAGCGAACAATTCTGGGACCAACTGGATACCACCTTCAGAGATCCATCCGTCAATATGTGGTTTAACGATCAAGAGAACGACCTTCTGATGGTACGATGGTCATTGAAGGTCAATGAGTTCATGATTACAAACGGAGAAAATGTTGATTCCTTTCATAATCTTTGCTTGTGTTAAAAGTGAATGTATGCTGTTGGAGAATCCTCAATAAGTCTGGTGATATTTTGAAGGTATTGACCAGCACAAGTTGAAGAGATCATGGAAGTGTTTCATGACCATTATTCCTTCTATTCCTTCTCACTGAGAACTTCACTCTTAAGTTCCTCCGAGACTGAAGCAATTGCCAAATCGGTGCCAACATTTTAAGTTCCAAACCCTTAATTGTTATTTATCATCGCACTCTTGTATCTAGCACACATCCATTAAAAGACAAACTGTGATAGATGTGTATCAATCAAAAAGTTGAAGATATGATTTGGGTCTATCAAAAGAGTTTTATTGTTTGTTTTTTTCAACTGACTTAATGCCAAAATTTGATGTCGTTTTCAAAACTGATATTTATTCAGCTTTTGTCCTTGTCACCATTTGTCTATTTTCAATGCGTCTAGCGAGTGAATCGCCACAATGTAAGGACATGCAATATGCAAGGATGTTTTGTAAGGTGGTTGAGTTTACGATGATGATGATGATGATGATGATGATGATGATGATGATGATGATGATTAACCCACTTGGACTGACGGTCCTGAATGTGACGTCTTCACGATCGACCCAGTGCTTCTGAGACAAGTGGTCCTTACATTGCCAAAATACATCTGATGTTTGCTGTTTACGGTCGGTAGCATCATGTAGAGAAACTCACAACAGGCTTACAACACAGTGATTCTTTTTTTTTTTTTATTTTGTTTGAATCAAGTCCGCTTTCTTTGCACAGGTGTCTGTTATGCCAAATGTCATTTAGTGTTCTGATGTCGATGGAGAGTACACCAACAGTAGATAAAGTATGATTTTGGGCTTCATCTGCTCAGTAGTTTTCCATGAGGTTTCCAGCTTGCCGTTCAGCACTCCACATGGCTTAGATTTCATGAATATTCAAGTCTTCACCGGAATTTTTCTGACGTTCTTGACTTGTGCGCATGTGTATGGGTGTGCGTGTTCTTTCTAAGATGAGTATTGCGTTGTGTGAAGCCATAACCTGGACAATACATGGACTTTGCCTGCCATGTCTAGCTTATGGAAAGCGCCCCAGAGAGAGAGACGGTTCAGCGAGCGAGTCACAACAAACGTGGGCCTTCATTTCATCGTTATTGTTACATTTTACTTACAATGGGAAACACAAAAAAGCAATCAGTCACAGGCGGCAGAAAGTAAATTGAAACTTGGCCTTGCATGTTTGCCGCTGCTTTGGACGGTACACCGATTTCCTCCCGGACTCCTTCAGACCCACCCATACGAACCCCAGCTTACCCCCAGGTCCCAGGAGAGGACAATCATGTTCACGGGCCTGCTTTTGTGTTTTTGTTGTTGTGAGTTCGATTGACTCGGCATATGCCAAGGGAGCTGAGGGAGACGAGGCACTGAAGTGCACTTGGTGTGTGTCTGTGTGTGTGCGCGTGTGTTTGTGTGCGGGTGATGTGTGCTTGTCTGTGTGTGTGTGCTTGTGTGTGTGTGTGCGATGCATGCTTGTCTTTGTCTGTATGTGTGTGCACAGAAGGGTGATTAATGCTTCCAATCCCAGTCACACAAGGATCTTGTTATTGCGCCATTGTTTATTTCAAAACAGACACCTGAGGCTGATTAGCATCGAAGGCCCATCTGTGACGCATCATGAATGTAACGTTTTAACCTTTTTAGAACGGAGGAGTGCCGCACGAATGAGGCTGAACCTGAATGTTGGCATGTTGAAGGAAACATGTGATTTGTGAAAACAAAGACATTCATCATTTTTCTGATATCGGATGACACATTTTAACAATGATATGTATGAAATGTCACTGACTTAATTCTGTCTCATGATTATAAGCTAGAGTCCATGACAGTTAAGAGTTTTTAGATTTTTTTCTTACCAAATCTCACTCTACAATGCATGGCTGCCTTTTCAAACGAGTTATGTTACGATGATGTTAAGACCGAAATGTGATGGTTTACGAGAGAAGGAACGGCTCAGAAACGTCAGTTTCATTTATGTACATGTCTCACGAGACAGCGCAGGTTTCTGTGGTTCCATAAGAGTTGAATAAAATCACATTTGTTTGCATGTTATGTCCTACTTCCAAATGTTTGTATGAGACTTTTCCGTTGTGTATTCACAGACTGTGGATGGACTCCACAGTACTGTAGCTGATGGTTTCTCATTCAGTCGCCAATAATTGTTGAACTCAACTCACGCCAAACTTTTCATAAATATTTAGAATAAAGTATTTTATACAACCTTTCATGCCCTGTGTTTTTTGTGCCTTTAATATAAAGTCCTCGGAATAATAGTGTGTGGTAGGCATACACTGTGTCAAGCACCACTCTAACACCAACCGTTTATGTCCTTGTGTCAGAATGGTATTTTTCGGTTCTAACAATAGTTTTAAATATTTTCAAGTACAAACACGCACACACACACAGACACTCGCGGCCCACGCCCTAGCTAACCCGTACATGTTATAATATCTATAATCGTCCGTGAACACAGAACCTTTATGCTCCCCATACAATTAAAGCGTCTTGATGAGAATGTTTGCACCATGAGGGGAAACAGTAGAGTGCTGGTGATCGCACCCAGTCTCACGGAAATACAATGTGACGTCACGTCATTTAATCTATTCATTCGTGATCTGGGAC
>OLKM01001438.1:30000-32706 GCA_900291075.1 Melanogrammus aeglefinus | reverse complement strand
TCGTTTAAAAGCAACAATGAAGCCGAGTGGTTTGCAAAACACTGATGTTCACCAGTCCCGGCCTCGTTTATATCCATACATTCAGAGCTGTTCATCGGTTGGGGTGTCCTCCCACAATCAATCAGAGGTTCTCCTAAGGGAGTGCTCAACAAAGATGTAATCTAAACCCCAGGCTGAGGTCACCATGGCTTGACCCTGGGCCCCCCCTTCCTGAGGAGATCCCCATCTGCGTTCTGACCCTAGACTCTCTGGCTATCGATAATTTTGATTCATTTAATCGAAGAGACACTTTACCTGTCGCTCAGCGTTCAGACGGGGCAAGAACAGATCAAACGACTCTATTTTATATGTGGCAAGACAACTTACCCTTGAGCTCTGGTCGTATGATCTGCTCGCGTCCCGTCGTTCGGCTCAGCAGCTGACAAACCTCTAACAGGATCCTGTTCGTGACGCCAACTGTCGTGGAATTTCTCCTCAGTTACTTTTGATCTCTTAGTTAAGTCTAAGAATTAGATCTCGGAAAAAATGCCACGACATTACCGCCTCCCGTTTCAACAGAGTTCACCCGGTTGGACAGTTGTTACACCATCCAACCCTTCCCTCCTCCCCACCCAGCCCACCCGGTGCAGATATGGAGTATTTCAAAGTACATCTAGGCCTACTTCTTCTTCAGTCACGTTCACTTGGATTGGGCCAGTCAGCCGTCACAGTGGAAGATATACAGTAGGGTTAGAAGGACAGGTCAATAGCAGCTCCATCGTTAGAGAAATTAACTCATTCACCGCGGCCCTTCTGGGCTGCAACGGTTGGCCTGTACTGGTATTGTTTCCCTTTTTTAATAGATTTTAATCAGCATTTTAAAGCCCTTTGTAAACGTTGTTTTAACAGAAGTTTACAAAAAGTGATAATACTTGGACCTTAGTTTAGAGTCTTAACAATAAAGTTTATTATTATTATTCCATATTTAAACAGGAGACCTATTCAATAAATGAACATATGTCAAGGATTTTTGATATTTCCGTAAAAGTGTGTCTTTTGTTTTTCGTTGGTGCTGTAAGTGCCAGTAATCAATCGATTATTCATCAGAAGTCAGTGCTGATTTCTCTCACTGCGTTCCCAGCAGTTGTATGTGAAAAGCTATTCGGCCTGAGCGCTCATTACTGCTACTACACCATCAGCGTGTTCTCAGCTTTAGGGGATGGCAATACAGCAGAGACTGACTCGTCTCTTCTCCTTTCATGTCATTTTTTCCCCCCTGATCTGTGAGAGGAAAGGATGCAGCAAGATCGAGGTTCGCAGCAACATCTTACAAAGAAGAGAACACCTTCTGATGTTCGCTGAAAGGATGACAGACAGTTGCCTCCACCCATCAGAGACCTTTCATCAAAAGGAAATGGAAGGAGAACGTTGAATTCTTGCAGACTTTTACAATTTTTACTATTTTCAAAGAATACACCCGATTTTAAAGAAGCAACTATGAGGAGCTTGGCAACATTTCAGTTATACAACGAATGTAATAAAAAAGTAAAATCAGCCGGAAAAGTAGCGGCAAAGATAGCAGCGCAAGGATGTACAAGGATGTACAATGCGCTTTTTATTCTTCAATGAGATCACCGACTCATGTTAATTGATTCAACTTTTTTGCTTTCTGTTTTATATTTGTTACGCACATTCAATGACAAGAAGGAATATTACACATTCTAATCTCTTCCAATAGAACAATCTGACTTTATACACATATTTGACCCAATGTCAAGGCACAGATGTAGAACGTAGACGATCGCTCGATAGATCCGTAGAAAATATGCAGATCCCAGAGGAAATCAGAGGAGTGATGGAGGTGTGGTTCCATGGTTTGGTGGAGGGTTTGGTGGAGGGTTTGGTGGAGGGTGTGTTGTTAGAAGTCTTTATCCCAACCAGAAAACTCCTCATCCGCCTTGGTCTGGTCGCTGGGGAAACGGTCAAAGTTGATGTAACAGGGACCCTGTGTGGAGCACCGGAAAGACACACATCAAACACACTGAGAGGAAAATACCATAATTACATTTACATTTAGGGCACTTACAATAATTACATTTGTCAGAAGGAAGAGAAACAACAATATATCGCTGTCGGTACAGTAAGGTTGTTCATAGAAACAAGTGCAAAGCACTAACAATTTTTTGGTTAACCCATTCCCCGTATACAACAAAGATAGCTAGGATAAGACGCTTCACAATGCTAAGTACTATTTTTTAGTGCAGGGACACTAAAAAGGTACAACATACAATAAGAACGTACACACTGATGATACATATTGGGGACGATATTGATCAGAGCCTATGACAAATCTGTGCCTGAACTGGCTGGTTTACGGACCCAAACGGAGAAGGTCTTTTAGGACCTACCTTGCGGACCAGGCGTACAGTGGGCGCCTCCACCTGCCCCACGCGCAGCTTGTGCCAGTTCATCGTGCTGAACCACCTGAGGAGGAGGCAACACAGACGTCAACACACACACACAACGTACTGGAGACATGGAGCTAGGCTAGCCTGCTATGGCAACGACATAACATAACATGACATGACATAACATCACGTATCAAACTGAAACTACAGCGGTGGCACAGTGTGATGCTACATTACAATGCTCGCCTCCATTTTTGAAGCATGGAGCATAGGAATGTTTTTGGTAGTGATGGTATTTTCTTCCATTGTTTAGTAAGCT